>VYZQ01046600.1:6855-67382 GCA_013400655.1 Mystacornis crossleyi | reverse complement strand
TCTTTCTCCTCTTTTAAAGCTCCTGAGAGTTCATTTCCTGGTATCATTGTCATAACTCCAGATCTGAGTAATTCATTGCTATTTGTGTCAATCCCACATATGCTTCTGTAAGTATTGCGTGCAGTCCAGGCTAAATGCACAGTTAAACTTAAGCTGGTACTGAGGAAATCAGGTTGCAAACTGTGTGTATCGGCAGGAATCGAACCCTCTGTAAGAGCTCCACTGTGCCATCAGGTGTTCTCTGCTGGATGCAGTGTTCTTCTTGGATCATTTATACAAAAAGGCTACTTTGATTTTTGTTTCCATATCAGATACATTATGAGACCAGTGCTGGTGTCCCCACCGTGTCAGTTTCCTTCATTTTAAGGAAATTTTCTGTGCCCTTATGTCTGCTCATTCCTGGTTGTGCTGATGTCGCTGATGTGAATAAAATCAATACTGAGCAGGTAACCTCATTGTCATTCAGAACTGAGACTCTTCTAGACTTTAAACTCTAGCTTTTGGCTTAATAGATCCACAGCCTCTGAACTAACCCCATTGTTTAGCCAGGATTTTAAACCAGGCTATTTCTGTTAAGGAGCAAGAGTTTTTTGACACACCTCTTTGCAAGATGATACAACAGTTCCTGTATGGTTATGGTTGAGTTATGGCTATCTTTAAGGTTAGAATTCATGACAGGAGAACAAGGAAGGGGCTAAAGCATGATGGAGTGGGGCTTGAAGGGATTCCCAAGGGAAGTGTGGGCTGCCAAGGGACCTGAGTTGTCAGAAACTTTGTGGTCAGTGTCTTACAGTTAGGGAAGAAACCCCAAAAGGATGCATTGCTTGTCTCTCACTCCTTCACAATCACAGTTGCTTTTGGGACCAGATGCATCCCTTTCCTGGAGCATAATTTCCAGCTCCAAGGAAACCATTAGCCATTTTCCTTAGAATATACTTTGAAATGTATCATCTATTCATTATTATCCTATTTTGAAGGAAATGGGCAATTCAAGATTTTGAAATCCCAAACTTTAGTGATTCCTCACTCCATGAGAATTCATTAGGCTTTATTTCATCAACTACCTAATGCACACTGTGGTTTTTGCAAACAGCAGCTGCAGTTGCATAACAGAAAAAACAGACTCCGTGGACATGAGGCAAAAAGCACCCTGGACAGCAGTCTAGTCTGCAAAATCAAAAATCAGATACTGATAGTTTAGGTAAATTGAAGCTGAAAGAAAACAAAATCACTTTGCAGCCCCAAGATGAATGAAAAGCCAATCTGAATATAAAATTGACCTTGCTCCAGGGGAGAATAATTTGGCATGATGAATGTGTTGCTTACAGACAAACTAAGTGGTTTTCCTGGAAAAAGAAGAAAAGGAGGTGAACATAAAGTCATGAGGAAATAAGGGTCTTAATCCCAGGGCAACCCTGAGATCATTTTGAAGCCAGTACACTTCTAAGGGAAAGCAGCACTGCTTTAAGGGAAAGATTCAAGGGGTTTTTGTAAGAGTGTTCCTTTATGCTTAAATTCTACAGCTGTTGACGCCAGTTTTAGCACAGCAGCTCAGGGACAGCATTAATGAACACAGGGCAAGTAGGAATGAGTGTCTGAGAAATGGAGAAGAAGCATACTTTAGAGGGAGTGGGGGAGTGGGTATTGAGAGGCATATCCTGGCCTCAGTGAAGGTACTGGAAACTTTGTTATGAATGTCCGAAAAATTAGTGGATTTTTTTTTTTTTAAGTGATCCTGTTGTAGAGCTTCTGTAGCAAAGCAGCCCTCCTGAAATGCTTGGAGTGGCTTGGTGTGTCACTAAACCCGCCACCCTGAGAGCAAGAACAGGAGTGGTTTCATTCCTGAAGGCTCACTGTCAGGTCTCATTAGTGAACTAAGTGTTCTCTTTCCTCCTAATTACCCTGTACAGACATCCCTGGTGCTGTTCAGCTTCAGTTTATGGCCCCTTCAAGTTAAGTGCAACTCCATAAAAAGCCAGCCTAAGATGTGCAGGGTAAGAAGGCACAGACCTGCTGGGTGGATGTAGAGCATAAATACCAGGGCTAAATGAGAAGGTGGGTTTGCAGGAACAAAGTGGGAAGGAGTGGGAAGATTGTGCCGGTTAGTTACCGTTGGGTCTCGGAAGGAATTTTGCCACCAAATTCAATTAAAATGAGAGTTTCAGCTTTTAAAAGCACCATTCAGGGGCTTGTTTTGTTAAATAAGCTAGCAAAGATTGCATATTAGTCTCTGACAAGGCTACATTTGGGTGAAAACCATGCTGAATTATTTATTTTGTCATTAATGTCACACAAACCACAGTAAGGAGAATTATATGGGCTGCAAAAGTGAGCGGCTCTAAGTCAGGTTCAAACAAATAGAATTGTTATTCCTCAATACCAGTTGCGGGCTGCAGCTGCCTAATGCATCCAGGAGAGGATGAGAAGTGAATGGTAAATCAATGGAAAAGTTCACACCTGACTGACAGCCTTTAAATAATGTAAAAGGTCCCTGGGCACACGGCAGAGTTATACAATACATTAGCATTTAAGGCCAGTGGAAAGACATGCAAGGAAGTGTTTGGGAAGTTTTGTTCTTGTAGCTGCAAAGCTTAAAGAGCTGGAGAGGAAAGTACATCACAAATGGGGTGGAAAGCTCAAAGTGTGCTTGGGCAATGAGAAAACAAAGAAATTTTAATTTGGCCAGACTGAATTTGGTTGGCATTGGCCTTTGGTAAGGCCAGAAGGGGCCTTGTGCTATGCAGGGTGGAGGACTCCAGGGAACGGTGCTTCCTGGAACAGCTGGGGCAAGGAGGTGAGCCCAAGGCCACTTCGGGAGTGCAGGCTCAGCCCCTGCTTGTGCCACACAAGTGACATCTCTAAGCCACACCTTAAGAGTTTCCACAACTCTGATGCTCTGCCCACCTCTTGCCAGCTGTGAAAAGACCATTCAGAGCATCCTGGAGATTTTCAGCTGTGTTCTCTCATCCTTAAAACAGCTTCTGTTTCCCTGAGCAAACATCAGAAGGAGAAGGATCAACAGAATCGGAAGTTGGAAGCAGTAGGATGAACAGAATTGGAAGCTGTATCCAGCAGGTACTGCAGGTTACAGTCTGGTTCTGGGACTCTGTGCACTACTGCAAATCCTCTCTGGACATGTGTACATGCCGGCTGTACACGGGTGTGCTCTGTCTCCCTCTGAATTACGAAAGAATCGTACTTTGCATTTCTGACCCCAGGAATGGGTCATAAAAGAGCCTTGATTTGCAGCTGTTTGGTGTGCTCAAAAAAGGGAAAGAGGATAAATATCTGTGATCAGACAGACGGACAGACCTTCATGTTATAATTAGTTTATGGCCATAAACTAAGCCACAAGAAGTTTCACTCAACATGAGGGAGAACTTCTTTATGCTGGGGGTGGCAGAGCACTGGAAGAGCTGCCCAGACAGATCATGGAGTCTCCCTCTCTGGAGACGTTCCAAACCCACCTGGAGGTGTTCTTGCATCACTTGCTCAGGCTAGACTGGATAACCTTCAGAGGTCCCCCGCAGTGATTCTGTTATTTTGTGTTTTCTCACCACACATGAGGCTGGGAGAAAGGGAGGCTTGACAGGGCTGGTATTTGATTTGTGATTCAGCAGCAGACTTTTGGTGGGACATTAGGCGTACAGTGATTTACATGAGCCATGCAGCTTTCTGCTTTGTCATCTATGAAATTGGGAGAAGTAGCCTGAAAATTATGTAGTGTTGAGAAATGCCTTAGTGGCTCTGTGGTGCTGAGGAACAACTGTAATGAGGTAACAAGACTGTGAAACTTTGGTTTATTAAATTCTCTCCGATGTTAATGGTTAAAGTTTATGGGAACAGTATCAGAAGCACATCTGGGTTTTTAAGAGGCTGAGGCATCATTTATTCTGCAGTGAGAAATGACAACCACTAGAAAGATAAAAATTAACTTTTCATGTTAACTGTAGTGAGGATGTGCCTGTCAATTAATGAAGGTTGAGAGTTTGTTTTTGCATGTCCAATAGTCCATAGCAGACATATGGAAGATTTCAAGGAATAAACTACATATTGTAATGTCTTGATGCAGCCTTTAACAGGCACAGCCATCAGAAGGAACTTCTGACAGCCAGGAATGGGCTAATGAAATTAATTGCAAACATTTTCTCAGCAACAGAAAAATTTTAAAGTAATCATACTTTTAATTTAATGATGGAGAAAATTCTGCTTTGTTTTGTTTATGAATACTTATTTAGAAAAACCCAAATCTGGTAACAGCATTTGCTTCAGTGTCCTTAGACAACCCTCTGACCTTCTGATGGAGCTATGAAAAGTCTCTCCTCTCTTCCTGGGATTTCTCCTCTTTTATCTACCACCCACCAGTCTCCTCACTTGATCTCCTTTGCCTGGCTGGCTGCTCTAAAGTTCTCTCTTGGTTTTGGTGCCTCCAGGCCATGGGATAGGAGTGAAGCACAGCACAGCAGTGGACAGCTGAGCCCCTCTTTGACAAGGAGAAGCAGCTGGGTATCTTCTCTGCCACCTGGCTGGAACTCCTCAGTAGCTCGCTTTAATCATTAATTCAATATAGCAACTTAAAAAGTGTCTCCACTAGCAGCTGCCTTTCTCTGCTTTTGCTTGGCTGGGCATTGTTGTTATTTATTGTCCTGCTAATTCGTGTGTCACTGCATGTATGTGTGCCATGTATCATGTGTGACACACCACTAGTGGTCACTTGGATCTGTTCTTTTTCCTCCCTAAATCATGGACAGTGATACTGAGCAGGACGGGCCCAACATGCAGCCCTCAGGAACCTGTCAGAAACAGTCTCTCAGATGAGGATTTCACCAGTGACCATTTAGTTATTTTGGCTGTGAAATGTAGCACACTAGTTTGATTCTGCCCTGTGAACCCACAGGCAGAGCATTTGCATGACATACAGTTACTCAGGTGAGGAAGTGTGTGATGAAGAAAAACCCTCCCAAATAATGAGCAGGAAACTGGTTCTGCTCAATATTCTCATACATGTCATGCTGTTAGGAGTCACCAATTCCAATAAAAATTTCAGAAAGGGCATCTAAGAGGTTGGCTGGAAAGTTGAGTGTCTTGAAAATTCTGGAGTGGCTTTATTGCAGTGGGGTACAAAGATTATTTGGTCAAAGACTTTTTAAAAAGTGTAAGGTGCGTGTGTGGGTGTGGTGACTTCCAGTGAGGCTGTGTGAGATGCAGCTGTGGTGGGGTGGCTGCAGTGAAGAGAATGATGAAGGTCCAGGTTAAGGCAGTCAGGATAAGGTCACTGAAGTCACTGCAGTTTTTTTGTATTTCATAGAGTCATAGAATGGCCTGGCTTGGAAGGGACATTAAAGCTTCTCCACTTCCAATCCCCCTGCTGTGGGCAGGGACATCTTCCACTATACCAGGTTGCTCAAAGCCCCATCCTACCTGGCCATGAACACTTCCAGGGATCCAGGGACATCCAACTTCTCTGGGCAACCTGTGCCAGTGCCTCACCACTCTCATAGAGAACTCATTCCTAATATCTAATCTAAACCTGCTCTCTATCAGTTTGAAGCCATTCCTGCTTGTCCTGTGACTCCAGGCCCTTGTAAACAGTCCTTCCCCATCTTTCTTGCAGGCTCCCTTCAGGTACTGGGAGGCCACAATTAGGTCACCCCTGAGCTTTCTCTTCTCCAGAGAGAACAACCCCAATTCTCTCAGCCTTCCCTCTTACGAGAGGTGTTCCATCCTTCTGATCATCATAGGGGTCTCCTCTGGACTGGCTCCAACAGCTCCAGGTCCTTCTTGTGCTGTGCCCCAGATCTGGACACAGCACTGCAGGTGGGGTCTCACCACAGGGGGCAGAGGCGCAGAATCCCCTCTCTTGACCTGTACTCTAGAGTGAGTGAAAGTACAATTTGCATTTTAACCTCTAAGTGTAGCTCATGGAAAAAGTAATAAATTTGAATGTGCTGCAGTCACAGATCTCCATTAACTGTGGAAAGGGGGTTTGGCTGCATCACACTGGGAAAGCTACTTCAGGTTTTCACCTTCCTCTAGCACCGTTAGTTGTTTGAGGAATTATTCAGTGTTTATACAGCGCTTTACTTTCCTGGCTGAGAGAAGAGCTTGTTTACCACGACAACAACAACAGTGGTGACTCTGCTGCTCGGGCACAGGAGACGTTCGGGTGAACTTTGGAAATTATTGGTGTTTTAAAGCAAAGGGATCTGATGTGTTAATGAGATGCTAAGCCAAGAAAGTAAGGTATGCTGCAAGCTCATTAACCAAGATTCCTGTGTAATCGTCTTCAGTAATGTTCTTGTTTCATCTGTTGGTTTTGCTTTCCTGTGTCTGTGCTTGCACTTAGGGGAAAAAAAAATCCTTGAGAAATAGAAGAATACAGTTGCAGGTGCTGAAAGATATTTTTAGCCTAGTGTTTGACAGAGACATTGCTAACGCTGCCAAAAGCAACCAAAGGTGAGAATGGATCCGTGTTTCCTTAAAGGGACGCTGCTCCAGACCTGAAGGCTCCCGGATGCTTGTCTGGGCTGGCTGCAGAGTTTGCAGACAGTGACTTAGTTTCCTTCTGAAGTTGAGTGTTTGGAGGCAGGCAGGAGTCCCTCATCTTTTGGCTGACCTCTTTTTGGTCTTTCACAGAAACACTGCTGCTATTGTAAAAGTCGCAGTAGGTCGCTGCTTTGTGATGTGTCAGGGCACAGGGAAGGGCTGAGAGCAACCTTTGCTTCCCTAACAGATCCTAGACTGGTTGTCCTGGCTCGGAGCTGGCCTGGCTGCTGATCCATGTACTGGAATGGTTTACTCACCCTGAGAAAACAGACCTTCCTCTGGCAGATGTCCAGCTCTTGTGGCTGGAGCCGCTGTGCAGTGGGAGCTGAGCCCTCTGTGCCAGTGCAGGGAGGGAAGTGGAGAACCCTGAGTAATTTTCCAGCCTTACAATTTAACAGCTTGCTTGCAATCGATGAAGTAGAGAGGGCTGCCATAGAAATAAAGAAGATGCAGGAAAGCAGGAAATGGCAGATCACTTCCTGCAGCCATCCTCAGGTCTAGTCATGTTCTCTTTGAGATCAGCTGAGGTTGCTCCATCAGTTCTGCAGTAATGGTTGGATGCAGCCTTTAAATAGGCACATCCATCAGATGCATTTTATGCAGGTACCCCAACATGTGCTTATCTCTTTTCCTGGCAGGCTTCTGAGCTGTTCCAGGGCTGTAGGCAGGTGCAGCACCTGAGGCAGGTTAGCAGCTGTGGGAGTGGATTTGCAGCAGTCTTTTGGAGCAAAGCGTGCCAGATCCAAAAGCTCCAGGGCTTGGTAGCTACCAAGAGACTCAGAGCTCTGGACAGAGACCTAGAAGTATGGATAGCCAGCTGAAACTGAGAAAACCCAGCTTGTAAAAATAACCATCAAAACAGGCATGATGCATTTTTGCTTAAAATTTCACCAATAGTCAGTGTTTAAACTGGACAAAATTTTATATTATTAGAGTCATCTCCTTTGGGGTTAACTAAGGGCAAAAAAGGAGATAAGTCCCTTTAAATGAAATTTCAGATTAGAAAACAGGAGTCGGAACTCTATGGCCTTTTAATAAACAAATAGCAAAAAGTCAAACTAAATGCACCCAAAAGAACAGAACTGTTTGGCAGGAGTTGGCTTTCCAGGAGGAGCACATCGCAGTGAGCTGATGCAGTGAAGCAAAGATCAGGGGAAGATTAAATGGAGACTGAGGAGAATGCAGAAGCAGGTGAGCCCTGCTTAGTAGAGAGTCTTCTTCCCTGGACTGGCAGTCATACATTTCATTTTCCAGGTACTGGGTAAAAGGGAAGGGCTCAGGATAAGGAATCAGCCTGACTTTAATCTGGAATTCATGGAAACCAGTTGTCTGGGTTAAGGCCTTTCTTGGAAGTGCTTACTGGCTGTAGCAAGACCTGTGGTGGTAGAGTAGATTGAGCTGCACTTGATGTTAAGAGATTTTGAGTTTGGCAGGATGAGGTTAAGAACAATTTTGGAATTTGTGTTGGGTTGAGCTTCTGCAACGTTTTCCTTCTATTAAAGGGCAAGACAGAGCAACATGCGAGGAAATGTTAGAAATATATTTTTAAAAAGGAAGGCAAAGAAACAAAACCAAGACACCATCTTTGATTTGCACTGTGAATTCTCTGAATCGGTTTCTGTGTGAACAACTTCATCTTGTAGTTGAAACTATCTTGAAATGCACCCTTTCCTTCTCTGCTGCTGCAAGGGACCCAGCTGGGTAATGATGACTGGGTTTCAGCTGCATGATTTTGGGAGTCAAAGGGATTCTTTTGTCCCTGCCGTAATACTGGTAGGAAGTCTACAGAAAGTGCCCTTTATTTGTATTCCAGAACCAGCTTCCCCAGCTGGGTTCTGCTCTGGAGTTGATCTCTGTAAAACAAAACCGACTTGGAGCTTTTGCTTTATCCATTAATTTAATAACGGTTTTCACTGTGTAATGGTGATCCCTGGAAGGGATGCAGTGTTTGGACCTTCCTGCCTGTCCGATCGGTCATATTTTAAAGGAAAATTGTAAGAAGTGAAAGGTTCTCACATGTTCATGGTCCTGCTGCAAACCTCAAGGAAAACTGAGATGCTAAATAGGTGTTCCGGAGTTTCCTGCAGCATTTTGTAATCCTGGTTTCCTCAAGAGAGGACTCTTTAATGACATATTTTCTGCTGATAACCCTCCCTCCCTTCTCCCTGCCTTTTTCAATATCTACCCTGCAGAGGTGGTAGAACCCTGAAACCGTTTTAAGGTTTTCCTCTTCGTGTGAGCCATGGGAAATTTTGCTTCTCCTCTGCCCAGTGCCTCCATCCATGAGGTCAGGGAGGATTAAGGTAAGGGTTGGGGTCAGGACCAGGTCTCCTGGCTACCCAGTGGTGGCTGCAGCTTCTGCTGCCCCAGGACAGGACTCCAGACCCTCAGGGAGAGTTCACAGCCCCACGGGAAGCCAAGCTGGAGTCCCAGCACGCTTTTGTAGTGCTGTGCTGTGCTGTGGTGGGAGGTGCTGTGGCACAGCTCGGGGCAGAGCAGGGCTGCTACCTGCACCTCTCACTGCCCCTCTCCCTCTCACGCTGCTGTGTCTCTCGTTTTCCTTATGGGAAGAGTAATATTTTGTGACTAAGACAGAGCTTCAGAAGAGCAGCAGTATCCAAATTACTCTCCTTTCTGACTAGTCCTTCAAAGGCAAATCTCTCTGATCTGACTCCCAGGGAGCTGAAATCAGTGTGGGTGTTAAGCAACATGACTTGGCTATTTGGGTAAAATGGCCTAGTTCCGATTAGGTACGGAATCGGAGGATAAAGGGATTTATTTTTCTCAGAATTGGGCATAGAATAGCAATGTAAAAACCTGGATCAAATAGTTAAAGCCAGTATCTTCCCCTTGAGGCTTTATTTTGGTTCCTTTGTAGCACATCAACTTAAAAGATTCTTAAACTGCAGTTTCTGAAGGTTACCGAGTGGGAGGGCAAAAAATAAAAAGGGTGTTTGGAGTTCACAGATGCAGCCTCTTAGGAATTTGTGGTAACACCCTGTCATCCTTGGAGTCATGGCTGATAACTCTTATGTGCCTCTTGGTCTTTACCTAAATTATCTGCTGGCACATCTGCAATTTAATGATGCCATATGACACTCAGTACAATACAGTCCCTCTAACGTGTTCCCACTCTCCTGGCGCTTAGGAAGGCAGCGTGGACAGGAGGGAAAACAAAGTCTCTTTTGCTACATTTTACCTCAGATGTGTTAATCCTCTCCAGCCTGCTGAGCAGCTCAGGCCGTCGGCTGCCTTTGGGCATTGCTGACCGAGAAGCTGATGCAGACACTTCCACACACCTGCAGATATCCTGTCCTCCTGTGTATTCCTAAACTATATTTGGTGTCAAAAGGAAAGAACAGCAGTGCTTATTTTAACAACTCTCACGTTAAGGAGCTGCTCCTGCTGAGTGGGCATAGGGATATGTGCTGCTTCTCGCTCCAGACAGAGCCTGGAGGCCCTGGGTGGGTGACAGGGTGGGTGGGCTGAGCCCCTCATGACATAGGGGGTGATGAACCTGCCCCCCCATAAGGTAGGGGGCCAGCAAAGACCTGACCCTGCACCCACAGATCTGCCCCCAAGCACCAGCTCCGACCCCAGCTTCTGTCCCAGATTTTCCCAGATTTGCAGTAACTTGTTTTAGACCTTCATGTTGCCTGCCTGGATCTTAATTTGCTTTGTGGTACATCTGCTGCCAGGTTACCTGAAATATATTGAAGGAAACAACACAAATGGCCTCCCAGATGTGACAACAAAAGAATAGAAATAAAACAATTCCCTAAAAGGGGAGAAAAGGAGGGGGGAAGGGGGAGAAGCAAGGAAAGAAGACGGATATTTTGTCAGATGTATTTGGTTAGGATTTTTTTCAAAGAGTCTTTTGTTTTAATAATCTTTGGTTAAAAGAAAAAACTGTTTTATTAAGAGTACTGCTTCTACTTCTTTTCTGTAAAATTAATATTTGCCCACAAATAAATACAGCTTCTACTTCGCATACTAATTTTGACTGCTTATGTTTACTCTCTCTAAATTTTTAAAAATTAAATTATACCTGGATCCCTGTAATTCTAAATTCAGCATGAAGAAGGAACCTGAATGTTACTGCAGATATGCTGGCTGATTTCCAAAATATCTTACACAATTTCCAAAATATCTTATACAATATATGACCTGGAGGGAAGGCACATTTGCTTCTGTGAAAGAAAAAGGAAGAAAGGGCAAGTTTCCCTGCCTCCCTGCTCCCAGAGAAAAGCTGGAACATTCGAAATCTAAAGGCATAGGTAAGAGAAGGTACATAATGAGCAAATTTTTAAAAATCTTATTGTATCTAAGTAACATTCTGGGCTTTGCCAACTTGTTTCACGATGTATTGAGTTTTACTGTTTTGACACGGAATTCTATTCTGGAATCACAGTTTGCTGCGGGGAATGTTGCTACATCAGGAATGGGATTCCAGGATGATGTAGGCCCTCTCCTTTGGGAAAATCTTCCCACAGCTTGTGTCATTATTGCAGGGAAGTGAGCCCTGGGGGTGCCCGCTCTGGTCATGTCCCTGCTGTCCCGGGCAACGTTCTAGGATATTCCAGTCACAGGCTGGACGTGGCTCCACGTTTGCCAAGGAGTCTGTTGTGTTGTGTTTTTTCTAGTGGGACACTGTGCAAGAGGTACCAGATGAGCACTGCCCATCTCCCAGGGTGAGAATTACCTCCCTGGGGACATAACAGCCCTGACTGGGAGGAGCAGTTGGATGTACATTGGTTGTGACATCGTGCTTGAATCAAAACCTTGAGTTCAGAAGTATGAAGCAGTTTCTGTCTCTGCTTTCCTTAGGAGAGAATTTTTCCCCCTCGTTGAACTGCCCCACACCTTTGCAGACCTGTTCTGGCCAGCAGGCTACTGCTTCCTCATTAACGTGACGCATTTTTAATGAGCTGCTCTACAAGGAGCACAAGGAAGCTCTGAAGGCTTAACCAGAGGCCATGAAATTTTGTGTTATAACTATTTTTTTTTCAGTTACTGAACAGAGATGTGTTAAAACTCTGAGCAACAGTGACAGAATGATCCTGGGTGAACAGGCTGAATCTATGGGTAAGCAATTGCTTTAAGATTAAAAAAGTTGTTAAAATAGTCAAGCTTTGTGCTGCTTTGAAGCTCACAGACATGACATTTTTGGTGGTTTTATTACATTTTTTGGGTGTTTGAGTTAAGGAGATAGTGTCAAATTCTAATAAATTCCAATATCCTAAAGTCAAATGATGATATAATGTAACACGTACAAACTGTGAGCTGGGTTTTTCCGTTTCATTCACTCCGGGTATTTTTAATACAGTTGAGAATTTAACCATGTGTGTCACTGAGATTTAGAAACAAGCTGAGGTAGGTAGGTAGTTAACTCAAAATTCCTGGAAAAGATGAAGACCACTTGTAATTTCCAGATATCTGTATATGCAGGACAGCCTGTATCTCCATCTGAAGGCATTTTGCTGTAATGTTCTTCATCTTCTCCGTACTTTGGTGAAAATCATCAAATTGTTTTGGTACTCAGTTTCACATGAGGAATTGCCTTTTCAGATAGTGCAATTTCAGCGTAATCGCAAAGTGTAAGGTTCTATCATTGTCTTGCTTAGGGAAATCTATTCTTGCCTAGATTAAGTCTGTGACAAATCATCTGGAAGTATTTCAAAACAGAGCAGCACAAAAAGCCCATCTTGAAGCGTTTGGTCTCTGCACTGTAGCTTTCTGAGTTCTCACCACAACAGGATCTGAACCTCTTCCAGCAGCACATTAAACACCATGACAAACATCTGCCATGTTTTGTTTCCTTTTGCATCCTCCCCTCTGGGGAAAAGGCAAATGAAGTAGCATGGCCAATTTTGGTCAGGCTTCTTTGTGTGAGATTGGTTTGAGTTTTTTAAGAAAGATGCATTCTTCTGAATTCCAGTGAGAAAAGGCACGGCTGAAAAAAACGCACGGAGCACTTGGAGTGGTTGGCAGAAATGTTTGTGAAGTGCGGGTGGGCGGTGCTCACCTTCCTCAGGCTAAGCTGGAGGAATTGCTGATCATACTGGGATTTTTTGGTGCTGGAGAGAAGCAGAGCTGGACTTTCCTGAGAGCAAAGGGCAGGTGTGCTCACTGCTAGATGGCAGGAAGTGGAGTGGCAGCTGGCTGGGGTCCAGCCACGAGTCAGGGACTGCCCCTTGCAACACAGGAGCACCCCTGGCTAGGGCAGGGGATGAGCAGAAGAGTCACTTCTGGAGACTGCTCTGTCAGAGCTTTGGGCTTGGATTCACACTTATTCACAGGTTGTCCAAAGTGAGACTTTTCTGGCTGAGAGGGGGCAAACATGACACTATTTTGGGACCGCTGGTCCTTGTGCGGGAAGGACTTCAGCTCTGAGGAAGGCTGGAAATCCAAGTCTGATGTGCGCCCCTTCTGCTGGCTCAGGTCTCAGGAGCTGGACTTTATCTCATGTGGACTTCATCTCATGCTCAGTGTGGTGATGGCTCACTGATAACTCACACATTAGATGAGAGGATCTCATTACAGGAGCTGTGCCATCTATTACCAGTGCTGCTGTACCAAAATAGACTCATTTTGAGTTGGAATTTAACAGCATCAAACAGACCAGGTGGAGGCACAAATAGTTAAATTGTCCTGAAAATCGACTCAATTTGCCAGAGGACAGAGGAGTTTTGATAGCTGATGTTAAACCACTATGGGTATTCATCTCTACTCTCCATGAGAGGTGGCCAGGCCTCCAACCACTGGCACTGGGCAGCCCTGGAAGCCTGGCTGTTCTCACCTCCACCAGCAACATCACTGCTCTCTGGCACAGGAGCCACTCCTCCGGCCCCCAAAGGTGTCAGTCAGCCACCAGCTTTGCTGTCCTGTGAAATGGCGTAGTGCACAAACCTATCTGGACTCATTCCTAGATCCTAAGCTGCTTTACAGAACAAACTGGACAAATTACAAACATCCTTTGTCCTTTTCAAAACCTCACGGGCAGCTGCCACTACTCACTAGTCCTGGAATAAATATTCCAGACTTCAGAATTTTCAGATCAGTTCTACAAAAAAGGCGGTGTACTAGGTAAAAAAGTTCTTTAATTCCTAAAACTGGGAGATCCCAGCTTCTAAAATCCTCTGTACAATATCCAAAGCAAGTATTTTCTCTGGATCCTAAGTTTTATTAACATCTTGAATTTTATTTATTTTGATTTCTCAAAAAGCATGCAATGATTGGCAAGCTGGGGATGATGGGACTGGAGATTGTATCAGCACCATTCTGAAGAAGAATGCGAATGTTTTTGGAAAGAGAAAGGAGGAAGAGACTCCCAAGGCCAGGCAAACTTCAAAGACAGTGAAGAGAGAGAGGAGTGAATAAAAAGGCTATGTAGGCAAAAGCAAAGTTTGAAATCAAACTTAGCATAAGATTAGCAAAAGTGTCTGCACTTACATCACCTGGAATGAACAGGTCATGGATGGCAGTTGGCAGCCCTCTCCATGGGGAGCAGGAGGGGTGCCCTCTTGTTTTCTGTCTTCCAGCTCAGGGCTCAGCTAAATGTTTTCAGGGATGCTTTATGATTTCCAGCTGAACGGCACATGCTGAGCTTTAACTTACTCCTGCAGAGTGACTCCTGCTGCTTCTCCTAAATGCTTTAGTGTCTATTGCACAGCTTCCCAGGCTGCACTATAAACAATAAATGGTTAAAACCCAGTGAGGAAGGAAATGGCTGGTTAACTAACCCTAGTGAAAACTGGCCCTTGATGAAGTGCAAACTCTGAGCTGCCTGTGATGAGCACCAAGTTTTCTTGCAAACCCTGTGCTTTTTATTTCTGCTGGTGTTGGCTGCTGCAGTCTGATTCTGCAGGTCAGGGGTTGTTTGTCACCAGTGCTGCATGGACAGACTCAGCCTTCAAAAGGTGGTGGCTTATGTCGTTTCTTTCTTTTCGTTTCTTTTTTTAATCCTCATTAGTGGAAAGAGAAGCTAAACTTGCGAAATGAAAATGGTGAGAGGAGAATGATGTGTCTGCTGATCATGATTATGCTATGAGAAGCACACTGGCATAATGAGGGGAGAACTGCTAACTATGCTGTGGTCTGTTTTCACATGTTTATGACAATTAGGTATGGAAGTGGGCAGATTGTCACTGATTTTAGACAAAGCTCCGGAGCAGGCACAAAGGAGCTTAAATGCTGACAGGAAACAGTTCATCCTTTGCAGCCCACCTCTGCATTTCCAGCAGGATTAAATTCAGCCATCAGCAGCAAATGCAGGAGCTGCACAAGCAGTGCCCAGTGATGTAATTTCTCATGGAAGCACATGAGGGAAGGCACTAAACTCCCAAGACCCTCAAACCCAGTAGGTACAATATCAGAACGCTTTGTATCAGCTTAGCAGCCTTTCTGCATATGCACAGAGTGTGAAGTCTTTCACCCAAATTTAGCTGGTCTGTGCTTTGGTTCAGTGGGCCCAGGCAGATCTGTAGTTCTTCATCACAAAACTTCTAGACCATGATGTGTTGGCAGGATAACTTTGAGGGGTAGCACTGGGCAGCCATTGTTCCATGGGATGAAAGAGTTCCAGCACTTTGATGTGACATTGAAAGGCAGATCCTTGTGCTGCCACTGAACCAACGTGAAGGCAGGGGACCTCGAGCCTGCAGCTCCCTGCACAACCAGAGCCCCGTTTCTCACACGTGTCAGCCCTGGACAGCCTCCCCGCACTCAACCTGAAAGGCATGTTTTCCCCTTAATGTGGGTTAAAACCAGTGAGACTCCCTGTTTTCGGTGATTCAAGCATGTACGTCCCATGATCAGCCTTATGGATATGCTCCAGTTTTTGTTGTGCTAATTGCTCATAGCCCAGGTGGCTATGAGTTAATTAGTAAGCTACATGTTACAGGGTGCACCATAGCCATGTGTAAACAAATCATTACCGAACAAAGAATGCACAGATAGGATGTACTTGATGATGTGGCAAAAATGCTCTGGTTTGACCAGGACAACTGAAATCCAAGTATTATTAGTGACCATATGTGGTTCTTTACATTAATTGTCTTCATCTAGATTTGACTTTTGGAGATTTGGGAATAAGGGGTTATTTAAGGATTAGCTATTAGGAAGAAATTCACTGTGAGAGTGGTGAGGCACTGAAACAGGGTGCCCAGAGAAATTGTGAATGCCCCATCTGTGGAAGTGTTCAAGGCCAGGTTGGATGGAGCTCTGAGCAACCTGTGGAAGGTGTCCTTGTCCACAGCAGAGGGCTGGAATGAGATAATCTCTAAGATCCCTTCTAAACCAGGCCATTCTATGACTCTGTGATTTTCATTTCCTTTGTTTTCAGATCAGCCTGTGCTTTGTGAGTGTTGATGATTTTCCCTCAGATGCTAAAAGGAAACCTGTTTGTGTTTGGACATCTGGGGCAGATGATATAAAGCCAGCAAGATCTCCTATTGGTGAGGCACCACCAATATCTTCTGTTCTTGAGCAGCAGTCCAGTGTCTCTCGAGTGTTTTCTCCCTGTGTGTCACCCTCAAAGGTTGCCTTAGCAGACAGATAGCCCCAGCACAGTGAAGGATGGAGGAAGGCAGCCAGAGCTTGGGTGGCAGCCAGCCCTGGTGGTGGGGGACAGATTGAGGGGTCTGTGTCACCACTAAGCAGGAAGCCAAGCATGTGCTCTTCACTCCCGCTGCCAAACCTCCAAGTCCCTTCGCTCTGGGGTGCCCGTCCCCTGCGTGGGTGTGTCTGGGCCGGAATCTATTGGTTTTCCATTCCTCTGCTCTTTCCCCAGTAAGTCACTTTGCCAGTTTGCATCCTTCCCTTGCAGGGCAGTGCTGGTACCAGGGAAAAAGAGTGGGAGGGAGGTGGCAGAGAGGATCAGCAGGATATGGCTCTTAGAGACAGTTTGACATGTCACCACTCTCAGACACCCACCTCCGTCAGGCCAGGAGATCCCTGTGGATGGGCAGGTCCATTCCACAGGAATTGCATCCATCCCATCCCATCCCATCCCATCCCTGCAGCCAGGTCCCCCCGTGACCATGGCCTCACATTTCATTTCCAAAGAGCTACAGAGGGTTTTCTGGTGTTAAATTCTGTCTTGCTGACGTGTTTGTTGAGTCAGTGCTGCACTCGGCATCAACCTGAAACACATCTTGGGACTATTAGCACAGTTCCTAATTTCGGCTGTGTTTATGAGCCTTCAGATTGAGATTGTTTTCTCACTGGAGTCATCATTTACTTCAGCATAATGTTTTTTTAAATTCATACCCCTTCTCTCAACACACACAGACCTCACAGAGATTTTCATGCATTTAAATTAAAAAGCCAAATAGTTCCCTTTCCTCATTCACATTATGCAGCATTGCCCTTCTCTGTACTTTGTCCTATTTCAGAGCTGTCATGCAAATAAACCCAACTTAAAAAAAAAAAATCATTACAAAGCGTGCATCCTATCAGCCTCATGTCTCCTTCTCTTGCTGTATCTGCAGGAAGAAATCCCTTCTCCTGCTTGCCTTCCTATTTCAGGTGTTTCCACTTCTTTCCTAACATTGATCCAGTATCTTTATGGTTCCCCAGTTGCCCAGGAAACAAACCCTGACTCCCTTTACCCGAGATGTAGCATTCACTATTCCATGAAGCTACTGTTTCCTGAAGTGTTTTATTGTGTTTTTTTCCCCTTAAACTACTCCAGAAGTGGGAATTCTCCCTTTTTGTAAAACCTGTCTCTGTACTGCTGGGACACCCCCTTTTCTTTGTCCACCTGAGTGTATCTGGATGAAGCAGTCACTGCATTTTCCACCTCCATCACTGCAGTATCTGACTGAGTTTAGTATTATTTCTTTAGAGCATTTGACTGTACTGAACAGTCATCCTTCTGCAAGGCATTCTGCATGGATCCCATGGGATTGCCACGTTGGCCACAGAACAGCAATCTTCTTTGGCAGGCACTAAAGATGGAGAAGGCGGATCTGGCCACAGGGTTTGTGGTGGGCAGTTGCTGGAGGCAGGGGGGTGCCAGCAGGAAGGATCATTTGTCCCTGCTCTTGGTACGAGTGCATGGCACTTGTTATTGGCTCTCCTGGGCAACAACCACAGGCCCATGTACTAGCTTGAAAACAAACCAGTGGGAGGCTCCAAGTCAGAGCTATGATTCATTAGGAAAATTAAAAATAAAGGCAGAAAACACTGGCTTAAACTGACAGTCAGGATACAACCTGACACTCTGTTGGTCAGGGTGATGGTAGCAGTCCAATTAGATGGTGGCTGCAGTCCTCCTGAAGTGATAGATGTGGTTCTGTTGAAGCAGTGATCTTGTAGAAGGGTCTGGTCTTCACCTGAAGGTCCAGCAGTGTTTATGGAACTCTTGTTTTCTGGGAGTCCAGTAGGTAAGGGCTGAGTGTGGTGTTCCAAACCTCAGATTATATCCAGGTAGAAATGCTTGGTTCCTCCCCCTGCGCAGAGCATCTAACAACGGGATGATGTAATTTTATGAGTCATGCAGTGAGGCTTGATAGCCCATTAACAGAAAAATATCTCTCCGGAGGGAGTTATCAGGAATGTGTCACGGAAGAGATAAAGAACACTGCCCCACCTGCTTTAACAGCTTATGGAGATGGTGATAGAATACATACTTTTGGTTACATCTTACACTGTAACCTAAGACAACTCTGACACAGCTAATAAAAGCTTTCCAAAAGGAGAAAACCACCAGAAAGCGACACAAAACCAAAACAACCAGCCCTAAAAATTATCCCAGGATATATGATGGGGTAGGGATTTAAAGAGCAAAATGCAAGTTTTTTCCATGGAATTAGTATCTTGTTCTTGTTGCAGCTGGAGCTCTTTGTGAGGAAATGTGCATGTTGGTGTGGCCATGATGGGCAGTTTGCACAAATCAAAAGTGGAGTGAGCAAAAAACACTGGAGCAGGTATGGAAGAACAACATAAGGCTTTTGCCTGTAACCTGCTCATCTCTGATATTCCCCACAGAGACCCCTGATGGCCAGGAGACTGCCTTTTCCAAAAAGGAATATATCCTGGAGTAAGATCTCCAGTTTGTGGTAAAAATAACTATGATTTATTTTACAGGCCCATGGAAAAATGCCTGCCTGGGCAGCAGGAGACCGGCAAATCACAGATACAAAAATGGATGTGCCAACTTCTGTGCAGAACATCCACTGGTGAGGTTAACCTGCCCCATCTTCACTTTTCCCTTGTAAAACTTAGTATTATCTGGATTTTTAGTGACACATGGAAGGTGAAATGGTCTAAATCTTATGTTTCTCAGCTTCAATAAATCCGTTAGTCTCTTTGTCAGTGAGCAGGGAAGAGCTGTTTTGAATTCATGGTATGTTTTAAAAGTTTCTTTCAAAGAGTACTTTTTTTTTTTCTCTCCTCTCATGTTTCTCAGAAGAAACCAGCCTGCCAAACTGCTCCAGGAAGCTCTTCTGAGATAGAGACATCCATCTCTGTGTACGGTCTGTACTTGTGAAGCAGAGCACAAAGCCCTTTTTCCATTTAATCCATATTAATTATCTCGCTGCAGCTCCTCTCTAGTTTCCGCTCAACCCAGGCACCAAAAACTTGTGTGACTGCATCTTGAACAAACCAGAGCCTTTCACTCCCCACCTGGTAAGTCAACACTCCAAAAATAAAAATAAATAAAAAGGTTTACTGCTGAAGGATTGAAGCTTTCCACGCTTGAAAACTGAATGCCGTGGGACTGTGGACTAAGGCAGATATTTTTAGTGCCATCAATATCTCCTGGAGTTGATATCTCCCAAGACAGATGGTTGTTTCCCACAGAACGTTGTCAAATGTTTGCTCAGCCAAGATCAATTTTGTTCCAAGTCCTTTCCCACCTTCTGGTGAAATGTATTTCACTTGCCAGACAAAAAATTAAAGAAACAGCAAGAAACCTTGCCACTGTACAGGGTTCTCATTCCCATGGCTCTCCTGTGTCTTTTAGCCGTGTGACTGACATCTCTCTCCGTGCTGAGGAAGAATAATGGATGCACTCGTGGTGTGAGCACATCAGGGCTCAGGTCTCATGTCAGATTTCCTGTGAGACCAAGACGTCACTTCTCAGCCTGTCAAAGGCTCTCACTGCCACGTTTTGCTCTTACATCTCCTAAGCCCAAGGAAATCCTGAGCTCTTAACCTGCACACCCCAAATTGATCTTGTAAGAAAATGAGGGACAGAGGGGAAGGAGGAGCAGAAGTGGTGCTGAGGAGGGGGCACGGAGAGGCTGAGTTTGTGCTCATTGCTCAACAACTGCAGATTTCTTTTAATTACAAGCCCATGTGAGTCTGGAGACATGGAGACCCTTCGTGGAGTCCGGCTGTGTGCGTAGCTCTGTGGGGATATTCAGCCAAAATAAGGGAGGGGGGCAAAGGACTTTTTGCAGAGTGGCATGGAATGCATTTATTTTCTTTTCCTTGCTGGTTGCTATTTTTAGCTGAGCCTGACTTGTCACAGTAAGAGACAGAGCTGGTTCTTTCCAAAGTACAAGTTCCCTTATAATGCCTGATTGTTACAAGTGAGAAATTACAGCAGCCAGTGCCAGCAGCAGTTTCTGAAATGTTACGATGATTCTTTCCTGCTACACTGTGGCTTGTTGTGGCTCTGTATTTGAAAATTGTTGATATATGGTAGTTTTCTAGCGAGGACTTCGGCAATCCAGGCTCAGTAGGGTATCTCTCATCTTTATCACTTCATACACAAAAATAATTCTGATTTAGTTCTGTAATTCTAAATCCTTTCGAAAATGCTACGAAATCAAATTCATTCTTCTGCACACTGAAAGATACATTGGATCCTCTGGAATACTCTTTCCATGTTGATCCATAATCTTTACTATTAGAGATTCAGAGGCAGGTGAGACTCTCATTGGAAGGGAAATCAATGCTATGATGCCCAAAAATATTTTTCATCGTTAATTTAGCTGTCAGAGTGATCTATTCACACCCTTCCGACTTCTTAAACAACCCCTATATTCTCAGACTGCTTTTGCGGACCAGGATTATGGCTGAAAGAAATGTGCTTGCCTTGGTATTGTACCGCTTCTTGGGGATTTGCCTGGGATTTATTAATATTTCACCCCTGCATTTTCTTTAAGATTACAGATCCTTGATCTTTAAATAGTGTAAGAGGCATTTTCAGCCTCCTCTTGCCAAGTGAGCATCTTCACTGTTATCAAAGTACCACGAATAAATAACCATTTATTACATACAAGTATGCCCAACTTATCACTAAATTGTTAACCTGCAGAAATCACTTTATGTTACCTGGCAGAGTCAAGTGGAAGCCTCAGTGTAAAGCTTTTTCTTACATGGACTCTAATTGCCTATATGGATTTCTTTTTTTATGGCAACCTGTCAATGGAAGCAAGGTTTGCAGTGTCATAGAGGCTCCTGGGAGAGAGTAGATGTGAGGGTAATCGACCATTTGTCCTGCAAGTGGGTTTGGGACAACCCAGTCCCTACCCTCTTGTACAAAGCTTTCTTGTGCAAAGAGAAACAAGGGGAGTGCAACAATTCCATATATAAAAACCTGAGAAAGGAAAACCCAAAATATACAAAAACTCTGTGCGTGTGTGTGTGTGTGTGTGTGTGTGTTTGCGTAAGATGGTGTTATTTATTAAGCCTTATTTTATCTATACCATGGAATCATGGAATGGTTTGGTTCAGAATGGACCTTAAGGACCATTCAGTTCCAACCCCCCTGCCATGGGCAGGGGCACCTTTCACTAGTCCGGGGTGCTCCAAGCCCCATCCAGCCTGGCCTTGAACACTTCCAGGGATGCGACAGCCACAGCTTCTCTGGGCAACCTGTGCCAGGGCCTCACCACCCGCACAGGGAAGAATTCCTTGCCAATGTTTAATCTGACCGTGCCCTCTGACAGTTGAAGCCATTCTCCCTTATCCTGTCACTACATGCCCTACTTAGCAGTTGGCTTGGTTCCTGGTCTTTTGGGGAGCTTTCTGATCTACTTTAAACTGTAAGGAGGAAAAAAACCTTTTCCTTTCTCCTTAAGAATATTCATGTGCAAAGGCCAAGCTCCTGCTCTTACGTCTTTGCTCTGGAGTTCGTCTCCCAGATACATTAATTCATGGAACGTTGTCATTGTTAAGATCCAAATTAAGCTGCCTATCCTGTAAAGGATCCCCCCTGCCTGAAGCAAAACAGAACAGTTAATGCATTTTTTATAAACAATGCCATTAAAGATGCATGAAAGACGTGTTGTAAATATTAAAGTGGGACTATCACTTTTTTTTTCCTTGCTCCATAAAGCATAGAAATCAAATCTACAGGTCAAATTCCTTCTGATGCAAACTAAGCCAGATTCTTTGATTTCAAGTGTTTTGTCCATTTCTTTTGCTATGGTGTTACAGTTTCTGCTCGAGCTCTGAAACAGACCTGTTAGGATGTTCGAAAATGTGGCAAGTTCAGTTATGGAGCTATGCAATAGTACATCTAGAAAAACACTTGAATGTGAACAGAGCAATTACAGAGGACATGCATGAATATTTTGAGACATGCTGTGGTCTCCTAAACCTGCTCCCTGGCCAAGGCAGGTTTGACACAGAGCACAGGGCTTTGTTTGTGGGACTCCTGTGAGCCATGCTGGCCCAAGGCTGGGTGCAGGCATCACCCAGGCACATTGCCTGCTAGGCTGTTTCCCACCTAGCGGCTGCTCTCCTCTTCCACAAGGTGATTTTTTTTCCCCCAGGATATTGGTGAAGCAAGTCAAGGCTTGATGTATGACTTCAGTTAGCAGTGAGCGTGCTTCCACTTTGCTTAGTCAGGTGGTCAAACGCATGCCCTTTCTTTAACTGCGTTACACCAGGGATGGGTTTCACATTCGCATCCTCTGAACTTGTGCCTCAAATATAGATGCCTGTCTAGTACAGCCAGCTTTCCAGTGTGAGTGCTCTGCATCGCTCTTCTTACTTACACCGTCACAGAATCATTTGGGTTGGAAACCTGAGATCATTGAATCCAACCATTACCCCGCACTGCCAGGCTCACCACTAACTCGTGTCCCCCGGCACCACATCTACACGGCTTTTAAATACATCCAGGGCAGGTTACTCCGCCCCTTCTCTGGGCAGCCTGTTCCAATGCTTAACAACCATTTCAGCGAAGAAATTTTTCCTAATATCCTATCTAAAGATCCCCTGGTGCAACTTGAAGCCATTTCCTCTTGTCCTAGCACTTGTTACTTGGGGGAAGACACGGACAACCGCTCTGTGTCTGCCTCTTAATTTGGGCACATGAGGTAACGTGAAGAAGTCCTTCCCCATCCCTGGTTGTGGGACCATCTCAAGTTTCCCTAAGTCCCTAATGGCAGTCACAGGAGTGACTTTTATCTTCTCTGCCGTCGATACACAGGTGTGCACAATACACCTACTCACTGTCCATCCACCTCCCCATCAGCCCAACGCTAGTCTGACTGAGGGCAAAAGAAAAACCTGATTGCCTTCCAAAGAAGCAGGGTTCAAGCCAAACTTTTGAGTTGGAATCACATGAAAAAAGAAATCCTTTGAAACATATTTTGATGACAACAACAACAACAAAAAAAGATGATTTGCCAAAGCACTGCAAGAGACTTCCCCCAGCTGGACAGGGATAATATTTACAGTAACCCTTCAGGATGGAGTCCACTGTGAAATCCTCTGTTGCTTCCTTCCAACCCTGCTCTTTGCCCCTCTATTTCTATGCCATATTTTGCTCTAACTTTCCAAATATTGCTTTATTGTCAAAATATGTGGGATCTGTCCCCATTTCATTCTTTAAGTCCCTGCAGTTGTTAAATGCGTGACTCACACCGACTGGATGGTCTAGCTTTTTAAGTTGACTTCTGTACCCAGAAGAACCTCTTCATTCCTTTCGTGATATTTTTTCCCTGGTTTTGATGTCAGTCTTACTTTTTGGGACTAAAGCACTCGAGTAAAGGCACCTGCCTTAAGAGTGTCTGCTGCTCACTGCAGAGCAGAGATTTAATAATGAAGGTCACTCCAGAAACCTAATGGTTAATCTTTATCTTTTTCTACAGAATAAACAACTCTTTTTCAGGATGTAGAACTGTAAGAATTGTTTTCACGTGTATTAAAAAAACCCCACATTGTTACAAAACAAAACCATTGTTCTGGCCATCATTTTTACTAAATAAGACTCGGTATTTAATTTCCTTTTTATTGAAAAAATATAAGAAAATTAATTGCTTCAGCCTATTGGCAATTATTTAGGTGAAAACATTCCCACCTGTGCTGTATCTGCCAGTGTAGTGGAAGAATATTTTCCCTAAAAAAGTGAAAAAAGGCCCAGAAACCTTGACACATACTTTCTTTTTCTTTTTCTCTGTTGTACTTTTTTTTATAGATACATAATTTGGTGATGAAATGCATTTACCATCAGTACTCTACTCAGTGTAACAATCAGCTTTTTCTTGCAGAAAACCCATAGCTCCTTTCTCCCCGAGCTGCTTGCTGCATGCAGCCAGGGAAGCTTTTCCCATGACTCCCAATTAGTTGCCTAACCAAGCTGTCTTTTCCAACCGGATTAGATATCCAAGATTCCCTTCATATATCTCCCTGCTGCCTGCTACACTTTCATTTACATTTCCAGAAGTATCTTTTACAAGTGGTCTGCCACGTGGTCAAGCCACGGGAAGGTTTGCTGGCTCTGCGAGCCCATTGCAGGGTGCAGGGGCCAAAGCTTCTGCAACCTCCGACTGCTCCAGCATCTTGCCTCCAGTTTTCCCAGGGCAGAGGGATTTCCCATGGCACAGTGGTACCTGGTTGCAGTGGTGGGGCCAGGGCAGAGCTGAGCGTGGTGTTGTCTTCCCCACTGGGCAGCGGGTCAGTGTCAGGGCGCACCTGGAAAAAATTAAAGGAAATAATTTCTCAAATTTCTACCACTACATTTCATAGTTTTTGTTATTTAAGTCTTGTGGGCAGACACTCACTATCTAAAACTTCTTACTAGGAAAATCTGGTAATGAACTCCCACTTAGCTGATGATCAGTTTCTAAAAATAATTGCTCTGAAATTATTGATGCAGAGTGGGTTCTTTGTTTAATCACACTATCTTTATACCAAGGTACACCAGAATTATCAGATCAGCTCTAACAGGATCATTTGCTGCAGTCTGAGATCATAATTCTCAGACTAAACTGAAAGCATTACTTTAGACCTGCAGCAAAGGGCAGCTTCGTGCTTGTTGCACTTGATGCTCCCTGTGTAACCTGTGTTTTGAAATGTGAGCTTTCAAACGTACCTGAAATGGAAAGAAAAAGACCTAAGGAGGAAAATGAGCTTTGCACTGGGTTATTCTGCTGAATGTTTTAAATATTTCCATGGAATTTGGATTGTAAATAAGACAAGGGGGTGGGAAACAGCTGTGTGTCCCCAGCTCCTGCAGGCTCCAGGACCAAGTCCGAGCTCTCAGCAGTTTGTGAGCTGACCACTGGTAAATTGAGCAAATCTTTTCATCCAATGGGCTGTTCAGTGCAGACAGAATTAGGAGCTTAAAAAAAATTCTTCTTTGGTCCAGTTCCTCTGGATCTGGTGGCTGTCCCTGGATCCCTCGATGCCTGTGAGCTGTGGGAATGGCATCAGTGTGAAGTGAGCGCCTGCCCCGGAAGGTAGGGGGGGAATTTTCTTTGCACTCAGGAGTGTCCTGTGCTGTAAAGACTTCATTGGTTTTGTTTCTGTTTAATGTGACTGGTGTATAAAGAGTTTTTTTGGTGCTTTTAGTGTCTTTTCTTAAGGAAAAGGAATATTCAGGCTGAACCACTTTCAAAGTTCAGGCCAATGCAGTGTCCAGGTATCAAGCTATCAGTGTTCATTAACAGCCAAGGAAAACCATTAGGTTCTGAAGCACTCTGCTTTCATCTTTTGCAGAGATCACTTAGGTGGAGATAACTAGGGAGATGCCTGAGAAAAGGAGCAATTACAGGTAATCAATAATCCTCCAATGGCAGCAATTAAAATTCTGAAAAAAAATATTAAAAGAAAGAAGGCAAGGTAATAGCAAATCATCCATCAGCCATTCAGGGAGGTTTGCAGATCTCAACTTGAAGAAAGGAGGAGTTTTTAATTAAATCATCATCTGAGAATGCCATTGATCCTTCATTTGCGACAATTTAGACTGCAAGAAACAGCTTTGAGTGGCCATAATCGTAAAAGATGTGTTTGTTTTCCCCCAAAATGAGCCCCTTGCCTGGCTGTGTAAAAGAGATGATTCTGCTGAAACAATATGGGAGAGCTCTCTGCTTTTAAATGATCTAATTTCCATCTCCTTTAGCTGAGACAATTTAGTGCAGTAACATATGCATTTGTTTCCAAATAGAGATGTCTGTAGACAACATTTTCTGTATAACTTTGTCTCCTGCCCCAAGAAGATAAAACCAGTGGATTATGATTCAGCAGGGCTTGTGTTTCCATGATATGATGAGCTTGAGCAGCTTGACTTAGGAATTGCTTTTCCTCAGCTCTAACTAGGGCACAAATTCCATTTTTAGTGATTCTCAACAGCCTTTTGGAAGGGGCCCGCTCTGTCTTGAAGGGGCCACAGGGGTGGGTGTCCTTAAAGAGGTCACCTGCTGCTTTCAGAAACAAGGGCTGGTTTGGGGTGGTGCCTCCCTAGGCTGCACCAATGTCTGCTCCCACTCACTGATCATGATGATGAGGAGAATGAGGAGGAGGAAGAAGAGGAGGGGTTCCTAAATCACTCAGCAGCTGGCTGAGGCTGTGGGGAGCTGGAGGTGGGGATGGACCTAGGGCTGCTCAGTCTGCAGTGGCCTCAGGTTCGGGTGCCTGTGAGTTTTACCCTGGGTGGGAGAAGTGTGGCATCTCTGCAGGGCCTGGGAACTCACCCATGCTGCAGGGAGCGAGCCTGAAGGGGTAAGGGGTTTTGGTTTTTTTTCTTTTTATTGTGTGAGATTGTTTCAAGGGGTTTTTTTTTAGCATTTTTCCCTTTGTGGTGGTCGAATGTGTGGTTTACTGAACTAGAGAACATTTACTGCTGTGTCTGGGGCTTGGGATAATAGGAGTGGTTTGCCAGGAAATGTGATTGCAACCTTCTGTGTGTTAAAAGCAGAAAGACTCAGCTCTGCCAGGGCTTTGTGAAACCGAAACCATTGTGGGGGTGATGCTCCGGTTGGTGCTGGAGTTGTGCTGCAGGAGGCTGCTGCCGGTGGGGGTGGCTCAGGTGAGGGACTGTGCTCTGTCTCCCACCGCAGGTCCCCTTGGAGGCAGGCAGCGGGTTAAAGATCTTTTCTCTTCTTGATTAAATATCTACAGCTGTATTGAAGCTGGTGAGACTGCTCACAGGAGAGAGATTAAGTATTCATGCAAGCATTTGCAAGGTGAGCTGTTCGACCTTGCTCCTCCTGATTTCCCTGCCCGGCTGTACGGCAGAGCACTGAACATGGCCCACCTGTGTCAGAAAGGAAGGATATTTGCAGTGTCTGTCTCTAGCCAGCTCGGGGTATCAAAGATGGGTGCCTTCTGGGACATAGAGGCCTCTTTTTCTTGTAATCTGCACCTGAATTAGGTGCCTGGGGCAGCCTGAGGGAGACATTATGAATTCTGTGTCTGTCCCCTTCCTGCTGACCTACACTCACAGCTTTCAAGCTTTGCCCAGGGAGCAGGTCCTGCTGTCAAGGGGCAGGCAGGGGTTACAAACCGAGCACTTGCTATTCCTTTCCTTGTCCAGCTGCTAAAAAACTCCAGAAACTTTTCCTGCAGTACTCTTCGTGCTCAGGGCTTGAGCTGTGGGGCCGCCCCAAGGTACAGCCTTCACACCAAAATCAACACACTTAAAACGCTCATTTGAACAGCCCAAAAGCTTTACAATCCATGTATGCACTGGGATGGGTACAAACACTGCCTTATTGTTCATTCTCTTCTCCTTTAAATGGAAACCCATGGATAATTTTTCAAGAAGAGTCAGATGTGCTANCAGGGAGCAGGTCCTGCTGTCAAGGGGCAGGCAGGGGTTACAAACCGAGCACTTGCTATTCCTTTCCTTGTCCAGCTGCTAAAAAACTCCAGAAACTTTTCCTGCAGTACTCTTTGTGCTCAGGGCTTGAGCTGTGGGGCCGCCCCAAGGTACAGCCTTCACACCAAAATCAACACACTTAAAACGCTCATTTGAACAGCCCAAAAGCTTTACATTCCATATATGCGCTGGGATGGGTACAAACACTGCCTTATTGTTCATTCTCTTCTCCTTTAAATGGAAACCCATGGATAATTTTTCAAGAGTCAGATGTGCTAATTATCAGCTGGGAGACGCGAGATAGCTACTTAAGGGTAAGTTTAGTCTCGTTTTTTTTAACAACAGGGCAACAAACAATACCTCGTAATACAACGGTGGCAATTTAATAAGAGTTGATAAGAAGGCATCACCTTGCTTCAGAATGCTTGTTCTGTAATGCATACCACATCTGGGCCAGTGCTTGGTCTCTTGCAAGACATTTGGGCAAGAGAAAGCTCTGCAATAAGGTCAGGCTGGCTGGGAGATGTTGGAGAGGAGCATTCCCAAAGTACATATCATTCCCTTTAAAGAAAACCACCCTCATCTTCCCCCAAGTGCCCAGCACTGCTCACATACACGCTGCAAAACATCTGTGCTTCTCTGTTTCCTGCTTTGTCAGAGCACACAGCTCTTGCCTCTGTCCAAATACTAAATTTATTTAGATGAGTTTTTCACTCCTTTGACTTACACCTGCCTGAAGTACCATCAAATTGTGCTGTTGACTGCCTTGGGGCTTTTCCGAGGCTGATAAAAGGTGAAGAGCAGGATCCAGCTGATGCTGGGCCCATATTATGCTTGTGGGCAAGAAAATGTCTTCTCTGCAGACCGTGACCAGCAGTACTTAGAGAAAAAAAAAGGAAAGCAGAAGATGCTCTTTTTTTAAAATTTTTCTTTTCTATAAGGTTTCCATGAGAGCTGCAGTTACCAACCAGTGAACATCCCTGTGTGTTCTCTGATTTCTATGATTCCTGTACGTTTGTGAGGAGGAAAAACTGAGCCACTCACAAACTGATAAACAGAGGGGCCTCTCTGTGACAGCTGATGCCCTCATTTTCTAGGTCAGACTAACAATTAGAGAACAACTTTTTGCCCTCCCTTTGACGAAAAAAGTGATGCTAATGCTTACATCCTAAAGTAACAAGAGCAGCTGGTCCTGCTTGGCTCTGAGATTCCAAAACATGTAAATACATGTTTGGCCTTAAAGAAACACAATAAAATTGTGGAGATTTGGGAGCTTAAATAAATTGCTTGATTATGAATCACTAACAACAGTGAAGCAGAAAGAGTCTGTAAGGGCTGACTGTAACCCCTCCATGGAATTGGCCTTTTGGGAGGAGCCAGGTTTGAACTTGAAACTTGGAGACAGTGGTTGTCTGCAAGAATGGATCCCAAAGAGAGGTAAACAAAGCTGAAAAGGCTCTGCTCTGTGAGTCTGGTCCAGGAGATCTCTGGTTCTAATGTCTTTTTGGAGTCCTTTGAATGCCAGCCCCTTGAGCCTTGCAGAGCCTCTCTGCACTCCTTCCCTTGCAGCACGATGAAAGCCAGCTGTTGAGGAGCTGCTGCTTCAATTGGTCCTTCCCTCCCTTGGGGGGAAAAAGAGGATGATTAGCTTAAAGATCATCCAGCGGCTGTAACTTGACTCTCCTGCATCAGCAGAGCAACTCTCAGCATATATAAATCCTTCCCCACTTGCCCACATTGGCATTTACTGCTCCAACATGCTGGCCCAGCTGCCTTCTGGTTTCTCCAGAGAAGCTCAGAAACACCTAAAAAGCATCAATGGAGTGATGATACTTTCCAGTATGTTTCTGGGATTTTCCAGTATGTTTTTGGGGTTTCTTTTTTTATCATCCCTGGGTGAAGCCCAAGACACACTCTTAAATACACTATCAGCAATACTCCTGGGCTTCTCCTCTTCCTTTCTGCTTTGGTGCAAAGGTTAAAGCAAGTGCCAGTTTAGTTTATAACAGGTTTAAAAAGGAGCAGAACTCAAAGGAAGCCTCGCCAGCAAGCCTTGCTTTCCCACCCAGCAGGGATGAGCCGTGTGGCAAATTGTTTGTTAAATTGAATCTCACGTTCTGTGCTCCAGCAGGAGCAAAACAAGAGGTGCCACAATTACAGCTTCATTCCCTGATTACCTGCCTCAGCGTGGCAGCAATAAGCATTCACAATTTGTCGCTGCATGGCCAATTCATCTTTAAACTGAAGCAGCATCTTAATTGTATCTGCTAATAGTCAGCTTCCGTCAAAAATCACTGAGAGTCACTCAGGCTAGACTGGCCGGGGCTTCCAACTCCTGCTTTTGCTGGTTACGGGACTCAAATGAGATCATTGTGGTTTTATTTATGTATACAATCAACAAAGGTGGGGAGGAGGGGGGCAGTGGCAGCCACATAAACTCTGGGGCATCTTTATCACTTGGCATTAAGCTGGGGAGACAGGACAGCTGGGATTTATGGGTTGGTGCATGCGGCTCCCTTTTTATGGCTTTTGCATGATTTAGGCAGAGCTGGGCTTGTGGATGGAGAAACTGGTGGCAGGGAGGGTCTTGGGTTTTAATTTTGCAGTTCCTGTTGATGACAATAGCCATAAATTTCAAGGTGTTTTGTGGTGAGGCTGCAGCTTTCGATTATTGATGTAGAGATGCAAATGTCAGAGAGCAAGAGCAAAAACCCTTTTCCAAAGCAAATGTTTGGGTGTGAGAGTCTGCAAAAATTTCCTAAAGAATTCTGAATCTCTTCCCATTTTGTGGCAGACTGAGATTAAACCTGCAGGCTCTCGGGTTCAGCAGTTGAGCACAGAACTGAACTATGTCCCCTTCCCACAAGTCCTGAGGACTTTCCTTTCTCGTGAGTAGTGCCGGCTGTCAGGGTATAGCCACCCTCTCAGGGCACCTGGAGCTGAAATGCATGTGCAGGGCTTGAGCTGGCGATGCACAAGGCTGGCATGGAAGCAGGATAGGGCCAGCAGAACCCGTAAGGATGAGGTGAGATTTCCCGAACCTAGAGAGGGATATGTGCCTGCTTTTCCACCCCATTAAATCACACTCTGGATCAATAGCAGACAAATTATTCTGGTTGCCAGTGGCTAGTTTGTGTGATTTTTCTTCGTTACTGCTCCAGCTGAAGTGCTTCTGTGAAGGAAGAAGGATGCAACTAATTTAATTTCTCTCCTGGACGATACTTATTCAAATATGTAAACCCTGCTTGCCAGATGTGAAAACCAGGGGTTTTAGGTTAAGCTCCTCCTATCAGAAGACTTCAGCTCCCCTTGCAAACTCCCAAGTACAGCTCAAAGGCTTCAAAATTACTGTAGCAGTGAATAACTTTATGCAGCAACTTGAAGAGAGGGTGTGCTGGAGGAGATGGGTCAGTGAGTCAGAAGAGCTGTGGGGCAATATGAGGCATAGGAGGAAATGGCAAGTGCTGGGCACATAGCAGGCCTCAGCAGGAGGCAGGCAAAACTCAGCTCCTAAGTCCTGTAGGAACCTCATATCCTTTCCTGTCACAAATAAGGTTTTCAGATCCATGAAAGGCGTTTTCTTGACCATAGCACTCTGGAACCCTCTCCCTAGCTGCTCTTTTGATCTCTGGGATCAGGAAAGGAAAATGTTTCTCTAGCACTTTGAAGGCTCAGGAGAAGTTGGTCCAGCCTAGCGCGGGTGACAAACACTGATGTGCGCTGCCCAGCCTCTCCCTGGCTGGGGGCTCCTGCTGGTGCTCTTGCACGGCTGGGAAATCAAAAGCACTTCCACCAAATAAATAAAGCTACTCTGAGATTTCCTCCTTCCTCTGCTTGCCAGCATCTCTGAGGACAGGTGATGTTTAATAGCTCTGTTCTCTGCTGTTAGCTTCACTGCTTCTTTTGTGTGTTTTTATTTTTGCACACTCCATTTTCGCTGTAGGAAATTCCTTTCCTTGCTCCTGCGTGTTGCCCCTTGCCTCCTCACTTCCTTAGAATTGGGCACTTGTGTCCTCCCTCCCTGCTTTTTCTTCTTTTCCCTGTACTTCTGAATTACTTGATACAGCACCCAGCTCCCTGCCCTATCTGACCTGTCCTGGCCACAGGCCTCAGCCTGTTTTCTGTCAGATGTCCTATCCCTGGAAACACTCAAGGCCAGGCTGCACAGGGCTCTGACCAACCTGATCTAGTGGAAGGCGTCCCTGATAGTCTAGTGGAAGGGGGTTGGACTGGATGGCCTTTAAAGGTCCCTACCAATCCAAACCCTTCTATGATTCTATGGCTGCTGGGCCCCAGACACTGGGCCCAGGGGGATTTTTCTTGCAATATCCACAGGTTTTCGGAGTTGGGGCTAAAGTTCAATGGCTGGTGCTTTTTCAAAGCTGACTAGATGAAAGTGTGATGCTACGCAAAAGACGAAAGAATTCCTTAGCCTTATTTGCGTGTTTCTGATGCCAGACACACCAATAAACAGAAGAAATGTTGGATAAATACCAGAGGAGTTTGCAATTAACACATTAAACAAGTCTACCGCCTGCAGGATCAAAAGCAGAGTAGGAAGCGAAACCCCCATGCAATGTGACCGTGGCTTTGTGTCGGTGATTTGATTTATGCCAACGGGAAAGGCCCACAGGAAGTTGATGCTGCCTTGTAAACGCCTTTTCCTTTCATGTAAACTACTTCCCGCAGTCTGGCACCAAACAGATAATTTCTCTCTTCTTCTTGTCTCTTTATAACAGCATAATCTTCATGATCTGATTCCTGCATTTACTGTGTACTTGCTCACTGCTAAACAAAGTTCTGTACGGGTGCCAGGTAGTATTTTGTTGACAAAAAAATCACTTTGTCACTAGAATTATGTGTATGTGCCTGATGAAATGCCTTCAACTGACAGAATGCTTTTAGTCACATAAATTTACTTGACCAAATGATATTAGGGGGATTAAACCAAGAATTTAATCAAACTCCTTCCTCTAAGGAAAGAATTTCATTGATCCTCCCTGAAGTTGGAGAGACTTGTGCAATCAAATGCATTTATTTGATGAACAAATCTGCCATGGCCTTAAAATTGCTGCAGAGAACACAGAGATGTGGAGATCTATTAGATGAGCAAACTGATGTGGTGGGGTCAGGACTGAAGTTTCTCTGGGAGATGTAGAAGTATGTGGAACTTGGGTTTTGGATGTCAGGGCTCTGTGATCATCACCACAAGGAGTGAGGCTTTGTTCCCCATATGAGTCTCACAACAGAAAATGGGAGTTTGGCAAAACATTCATTTTTTCAGACACGAAGAGTGTCAATATGTAAAAACCAGAATAAGCAAATATTGCAAATATATTGAGGTTTCCACCTTTTCTTGGAGGCTTTTCTGCTCCATGATCAGCTCTCCTGAATGTTTTCCAAGAGCAGGCTTGGCTGCTGCTCTGTGAGTAGCAATCCTAAAGCAGGGAAACACTCTGCTTGTCTCTACCACAGCACCTTTAACTTTGTTTGCTCAGTGGTGGAAGGAATTGGGTATGGAGGAAGGAAAGAAAAAGCTCTCTTGTTCTTTGTACCCAGAGAGGTCAGAGAGACTGAAAATGCTGGTTGCTTTCCTCTGTGGTGACGCCTAATGATATGCCGACATCTCTTCTGCCATAGAAAGCCTTGATTTCATCTCTTGGGTCCTTCTACAGCTGGATGATGGGTGAAAAGGGACCCCAGGCATTCATCTCTGCTGGGAGCTTGCATACAGCTATAATAATTAATAATAATGACCCAAATTATTATTCCTGGCTGTGTTCAGATGAAGCTCTGAAAGCTTTTTTGCACAGAGGGATAAGAACTGATCCCCTGTTCAGCCTGAGTCTGTCTCATGCCAGTGTAAGGCAGTTTATTTGGAGCATTACTTTGCTTTTTTTCCCAGAGGGCCGGGTTTGGAGAAATCAAGCCATAAGGATTATTTATATGCCCTTTATTCCTTGTGTGGGTGCACAGTCAGGATAAAGCCACCAGCAAATTCATCTGGGCGTTTACACCCCCTGCGAAAATTTCTGGCTTGTGACCCACTGCTGTTACCGCTAATGAGGTGTTGGGGTGGGATTCCACACAGATTCTCAGTGTGGCTCTTCCCAGGGGCCCTGCTTCTATGCATGTGTTTCCTCCACGTCCTTCTTTCTGGGAAACGTGCAGGGACTTTGCCCCACCTCTCTTCTCCATGCTGACAGGGCAGGGGATGCACTTCCATGGCCAAGGGCTGGCAAGAAATTAACACTACATTAGTTACCTGCTCCCTCTCTGACCTGCAAGTCAGTATTTTCACTATTAAAACATTAAAAATGTCACAAGGTATGTCTGTGAAGTCAAAAACCCACTAATTTTGAGTCTGCTATTGATAAAGGACAAGTGTATATATGGTGTCAGAGCTGGTGCTGCTTTCTGTTCAGGCAGGGTTTCTTCCCTTTGCCAACTGATTCATCTCTAAAATAAACAACCAGTGTTGAAATTAAAGCACATTAATATAGCTGATTTGTAAATAAAAAGGAGAGTTAGCCAGACAGAGCAGAAACATAAATAGAGACCAAATGTTATAATATAATGAGAGACGATGCTTGTGTTTAGAAAAAGACTTTCCTTCCCCTGCATGCTCATGGTAATGGAGCAGGAGGCACATGGGCTGCTGGTGTAGCAGAAATGCCATTGCCTAGTACTGCAAACACGGAGATAAATCTGTTATTTGAATGTTCATCAATTATAAAATGCATTTTGAAGTTCCACAGCAATTATCCACTCGAGGGGTTTTCCTGGAAACTCTTCTCAGAAAAGTTTATTTTGGTGAATTGTATTGCAAATATCCTGTCAAGCCTGGGGGAAGAGAGGGAGAAAAAAGCCCAAACCTCCACTGCTTCCCCTGAAAATTACCCAAGTGTGTGGAGGTGGTTTGGGGGTTTAATAACTTGCAATAAAGAAACAGAGAGGTTACGGTCACAGCCACGTAATATGGGGGATGTGGCTGAGCGCTGCTGCTCCTGGGTAAGGACAGCTCGTGGATGGATATTAAGACAGAGATTATTCCTTGCAATGCACTCAAGCCACACAGGGAAGAATTAATTGACACCTAAAAGTATTGGGGGTAGGGACGGTGACAACATATGATAAATGAAACACGCAGCAGTGAGAGCAGATGTATGCTGGAAGGACAGCATGATAAATGTGCATCTTGATACTTACAGTGCCTGAGAAAACGCTCCCGATCTGATACCGCTTCAGTAGCTACAGTCATGTTTGAGTACGGCAGTGACTTGATTGATTTAATTAACTCTCATTAATGGCACTGAAGATAGTTCAACAACAAGCAACGGAGAGTTGTGCTGAAGTGTTGCATGTTAATTGCTCGATGATTTGTGTTATGGGACGGCTCTTTTGCATAAGTACAAATTAGACGGTGAGTTGTTTGGAAACACTGGTGTCTGTCCTTGCTGGGAGCAGGGTCTTTGCTGCATCGAGCACCTTCCCCATCCCAGCGTGGGCTCTCTGTGTCCCAGCAAGGTTTATAGCCTCCAACAAGGCTCTTGCCACAGCCTGCAGGACTCCTTCCCCCGTCACCCCCCTCCCTGCTCACATGAATAGAAGGAATCTTACAAATCAATATTCTCATTAAAGCTTATAAATTATTCTTTTGATCTACATTGACTCTGAGGAGTGAGCAAGCTGGCCCAGAGAAAATTAAAATAGCCCCTAAGGCTATAGCTACTCAAATTTATTTATTTATTTTAACCTTTCTCATAACAACATTTTCAAATTCAATTTGGTGCTCTTAAATCAACTGCAAAATGACAACATTTGGTCAAACAAGCACGCTTCCTTCCAATATTTATTATTTCACATAAGAAGTAGCTAAGCTTGATATTGCCTGACTTATGTGGGAGTTACCTCTCTCTGCCCTGGACTTCACTGGTCTCTGTAGATCTCCATGTCTGACCCGGCATTTTCCATGCCCAAAATCCGCCTGGGGCTGAGCTTTTTGGAGATGTTTATGCTCTTTGGAGAGCTCTTTGGAGATGGCAGACAGAAGCACCTCCAAAGATCAAGATAAGGATGAGAGAGCACCCTCCATGCAGTAAACTGATTGGAAGAGGTATTTACCTTCCTCCTGCCCAGGTGAGGAGGGGAAGCAGGCTGAGGGTGAACACAGAAGACAAAAACATGGGATGGCCCAGAGGGACAGTACCAGAGTGGCTGGACATGGGGAGAGCAGGAGCTGTGTGGTATTTCCTAATCTTGCTGCACCTGGCGGGGTGAGGGAGGAGAGCTGGGGCAGAGGATGGAGGTGGTGGCATGTCTTTACTGGGGTGTAATTACTGAGGAGTGATAAAATTACAGATTGTTGCTTTTGAGTAGGTCAAACCCATCTGGGCCAGTCATAATTCTGGTGTTGCATTTGTTTCATAGACTTTGTTTTGGTAACTTCAGGACTGTTTAAAGGGATATTGTTTGTGGGTGGTATTACTTGTTGATAAAAGAAACCACAACAGGACATCCACCCCAGCAGGACAATCTCCAAGCAAGGTGTACGTCACCAGAGGGCTGCACCTTGGAGCAAGAAATTATGGAGATGGTGTGTTTGTCCTTTAAAAGAGGGGTAGAGCTTTATTCTGGTCTTCAGAATGGTTTAAAAGAACGGAAATTAAGAAATCTGTCTTCTGTTTGCCATTTCTATGTGAAAATCAACATATCTTGTCTGTGCATGTCACCACACCTCTATTCTTTCTTCAGGAGTCATAATGCTTGATAGCATCACAGGGAGATCTAATTTGACAAGTGAAAGGTTGCTTTTGTCTCCAATTCTCCCAGCCACAGACTACAAACCCTCTATCTGAGGTTTTGAGTCCCTTGATCTGCCTTGCCGTGAGCCAGAGAAGAGCAGAAAGATTTGTATGCCTCTGCCAGTGCTCTCTGACTGCAGAGGCACTGTGAGATGGTCCTTCCTCAAAGGCCAGAAAAAATCCCCAAAATGCCTTGCATGGATAAGGACTCAATCCCAGCTGTGAGCACATGGGCAGAAATACACAGCCTGGCTGGACTCATGTGGCTGAAGCCCAGAGATGCTGTATGCTGGATTTCAGTGCTGAAAGGGGCCATTCCTTTTGGAAGCAGTTTAAGATATCATCCTCCACAACTGCGGTTTCAAGCAGTCCAGCCTTGGGGTGTTTGGGAGCTGTTTGCAGGCTGGGCTCGGTGTCCCTTGCCCGTGTTGGATGTGCTGGACGCTCTCTTTGCCTGCACTGGGCTTTGCCCTCTGAGGGACAGTAATAAATCACAGGCAGCTACTCACGTCCTACTGCAGCATCATGTGCATGGACGTGGGAATGGTTTATGGAGAAGAATTAACTGTACAGCTGTCCTGGGTCATGAGGGCCACTTTAGAAATTAAAGGCGGTGTTTAGAAACTGGCTCAGCTGTCTCCTGGCAAAGCTGTTCCCAGTGAACAGCGTGTGCTGCTGGACGACCATAGGTGAAATGCAAGACGTGCTTCCCAAAATAACTGCTTTTCCCCACCTTAGTTCTTTTATTCCACCTTTCTTCCACACCTGATGCTGTGCTCAGAAGTGGTGGGAGAAGCAAGGCATGTGTACTGGTGTGTGCTCTCCATGTTCCTGGCAAGCCAGGGCTTTCTGGACTGGAGGCTGCATCAAGTCTTACCTGTTTTGTGTTTTCACTTTCTACATTTATCATGGGAAGCATTTTTTGCACTGTGAGAAAGTGGCTGGTGTGGTCACCTTGAATAAGTTATTAGGGCTAAGCCAGGAATTTTGGGCTACAGTGACAGAGCTGCTGCAGGCTGGTGAGGGGGATTTTGGGGTTATATCTCCCCAGATCCAAAGGAACAGTGACTCCATCTTTGCATAGGGTTTAGGAGGAGTACTGGCTGCTGCCTCCATAGGGCTCAGAGAATTTAGCAATTTCATGGGCAGCAGGAGGCACAAAACAGCATTTGTCTCGGTGGCAGAGAAGAATCAAGTTCTGCATTTATGGATGCGGTGTGGAGTAGTTGCATCTTCTGTAAGTGATACCTTGTGATTAGACAGGTCACTGAACTCATTTAACCTGTAGCTTTGGCAATGTGATTGCATTAAGAGAGGGCTGAGAAAAGAGTTTCTCTCCTTGAACAAATTCATACATGTTGACCTTCTCTTTTGCCCAGGAGGAAGGCAAAGAAAGATGAAAATGAATAGGTTTTGCAAAGGCAAAACTCACAGTGTTTTCAATTTGCTGTAGCTCTTTTACTCCATCAGGTTGTTTTGATGTTAAGATTAAAGTGACTTCAATAAAATAAATCCCACAATTATTTCCCAGAGGTTATTTCTCTTGAGTGCAGTTTTTCAGAGGGGAAACCCATGTGACTGGGAAACTTCCCCCTAGATCTAGAGACCAGCAAGTTGTTTGTGCCGGGAAGGAGAGTGAAGCCCCAGCACCTGCAGTTTTGCAGTGTGTCAATACCTGGCTGCCCTTACAGCCGTGCTAGGCAGCATTCCTGCACAGCCATGAGCTGGGGGCAGCAGAGGCTTGGGATAGGGAGGACAAGTGATCAGCAGGAATGAGAAATCTCTCCCCTTTGAAAGAGGGAAAGACTAAATGCTTGGTATTGTTAGGAGATTTTTGTATGTGTTTCCTAATGTGACCTTTTTTTGTGCAAAACAGCAGGATTCCTGCACAAAATCCACTCTGAAACCAACATGGAACTTTCCCAATAACATGGCTGAGTTTCCTGAGGTGTAACTCTTTCTCAAACAATTCTTTTGTAAAATACAGTCCCTTGGTTTATAGATTTGATGAGAAGATAACATAGTGCAGAAGGCTGTTCTACAGCCTGTGCCCTGTCTACACCCAACATGAATGCTGTGCTCTTCCTGAAATTGTGTCCAGCCCTGTACAAATTCCATGTAGAATTTGTTTTAATAATAACTAGTCTAAAGAAACAAATTTCATTATCTAAGAACAAAAGAGACACTGGCTTTTAAAATATACAATCTGCCCATGTGACACGCAGACACCCTCTTGGGACAGGAAGGGTATGGATCCTGTACCTCCAGACTTGAAGGTGTGTGAGAAAGACCTTGGCCTTTAGTCCCGTTCAAATACTCATATTAAAAGCCCTCCCTTGAAGTTCCCAACTCAGCAAAATACTTTGTTGCTGTTGTGGAGGGAAGTGTTGCTCATCACTTTGTCAGCCGTGTCTTGGGAATTACTGGCAGTTTTCGTTAAATTAGGATTTAGAATAAGCAAGTTGCAGTGGTCCAAGCATAAATATCAAATAGAGGTTGTTTGAGAGCTGATATCATATTTTTGGGGGGGATAGCTGAAATAACTTTATTTCTGAAAGGAGTATGTGTAAGTTGGTAGAAACTCAGTGTACAAACTAGCTGAGGCGAATGGTGCTTTTTGACTGAATGAGTAAAATCCTTTGGCTGTCTACAGATGAAACTTTAAAAAAATCCTGTTGGAGTAAAAATCTTTAATTTCCATTATTATGCAGAAAAACCTCAGGGGACCGAGGTTTGTCTGTCTGTCTTGGTCTGCTTTCTACTGTGAATAGGAAGGTTGTATCTGCAGCATAATCTGTCCTTCAAAAGATGTCAAACCTTTCCCTCCCCTTGGAGAAAAAGGTAACTGGCCTTGTGAGTGAAGGTGACTTCTCCCAGGCTGTCACGCAGTGCTGAGGCTCCACAGTCTGCTTTTTTCCTCTTCTTTTATGCGATGATGAAAATACAAAATCTAAACTTTCGGTAAAATAGCTCTTAATTTGACATGTGTGGATCTGGTTACCATGAGAACTTTTCCCTGTAGGTTTGTCTGGGGATATTTTTCCCCCAGCACTCTTATTTGGACATGTGTATTTGGGTTTTGGTTTGGTTTTACCTCAAGTTTCTAAATTTAGGTGAGAATTATGATGTGCTTTCACCGTTTCCCATGTGAATGGGTTCCCAACAGCTTTGCAGGATTAATAATAGCCAAGCATGGAGGCATGTGCTCAGAGTAGCACAGAGGGAGGCCAGTTGAAGTGGAGAGAAAAGCTAAGACGTGCAATTCTACAAAATAGGGTCTCCCTTTTCATTGGACCCAATCTTCTTCAGGCAAAGCTTTTCACTTGCTACAGACACAAATCTCAGCTAATTCTTACTGCTGTGCTCCCAGTTTTATTGCCGTTGTAGCACTGATGGAATTGCTCAGCAGTAGGGCATGTGGCTTCCCAACAGCCTCTCTGCCCCAGCTGTCAAACACACTTTTCTCTTCCTCCTGCTGAGCCCCAAGCCACTTTCAAAGGGTCTAAAAGGAATTTGTGTGGTGCTGAGCTTTAGCAGCACCAGGGCTCCTGTATTCACCTGGTCTTTCCCTTGAGCAAGTGAGAGCTGTTTATGACTTTGGAGGAAGGGCAATTAATTTTCATCAGTCATTCCTAGATTTAGCCTTTACCTCAGATTTTTAGGAATAACCACAGCTTCCCACCGAGAGTCTGCTGTTTGTAGCACATTGTGTGATGCCCTCGTGTCCACACAGCTTCAAGCAACTGAACCTGCCTTGGTTCGTCAGTTTTGCTCCAGAGAATGTCTCAAGTTTTAACTGTGGCTCATTAATAGGTTTGGGGAATAAAATACTGCACCAAACTTATTTAACATCTGCTGCTTTTCACTAAGCCTTATTGCAGTGCCCACTGTACACAGACCAGAGCTGCTTGCCCCTGGTTAAGTCTTGCCAGAGTAGTGCTCAATCAGTGAGAAAAGTGGTTGGTGTCAGGGATGTCGACAGGTAAAGGCATCACACTGTCATGAGGTTTTTGGCTAAGGAAAGACTAGCTAGGAGAGCTCTCTGAGAGCACTTAGGCTCTCATTGACCACTGTCAAGAAGCCAGGTTCTGGATTAAGGTGGTGACAAAAAGCTGACTGAAAATCACCCCAGGGCTGGCCTGTGGTGGGGGTGTTGGATGGCATTTGCTCAATGCAGAGATGTTTCAGCAAGTGAGAAGGGAAATGGTGCCTGCTCTTGCCATCAAAGTGACCTCTTTCCGAGGATGGCAAAGGTTAGAGATTGTTAAAATTAATATATTGTTAGCTTGTTGTTTCTCTGGTTATGTAAATGTCGGTGCTTCTACCCTCTCTGATCTTTTCCATTTAGAGAAGTGAAATGAAACTTAGAATGTGAAAATGAAACTTAGAGATTTTTTTCAATTAAACACCTCATCGGGGAGGAAGTCTTTTATTTGTGTATCTGAGGTGCATGTAGAGAAGGGTTGTGTCTCCTCCCCAAGCAAATGCAGGCTTAGATCTGTTTCAAAAGAGGCAAATAGGAATGTTTCACTTTGGTCAGGACCCTGAGGAATTTCTGGCCTTTCTAAAGGTAACATGGCCCTGTACAGCAGGTGGCTGTTCACAGGTCACATGGCAAAATGAGTGGTGGAATGGAGAGGATTCCGTCCACTCTGGCAGATAAAACAAAGCAAATCAATGTAGGGCATGGAGAGGGAGCCGCAGCATTTTGCATACCCACAAAAGCTTGGCTGTTGGGATCATGGGAACACGCAGCTTTGGCTCTGCCCATTTGTAGAGGTAGCAGCAAGAAGCATATGAGTCCTGCAGGCTTCAGTGGCCTGCATAATTGGAATCTCTGATAAAGTGTAAATTAACAGGGGGTCCTTCCTGTGCCATCCTGAGGAATTTTCTTCCATTTTATTCAATATGACTGTGAAGAGTGGACCTGTCACTTGAACATCCCTCTCTGATACAAGTGCAGGGTGAGACCCCTGTATCCTTGATCCTATAAATTGCAACCTCTGATATCATGGGTCCAGAAAATCATTTCTGGAAACAGAGCACGATTTTAATAATTGATGTGTGTGTGTGTGTGTGTGTATATACATGTATTTTTAGGAAAATGTTCATAACTGTTGTCACAGAAGATACAAAATTTCTCCAACAAATGGCATAAAATATCTGCCTGGATTTGCTTATAATTAAGGAGCCCAATGCTGTTAATTGGACAGATAAAGGGTAGGCCCTGATTTGACAGTGCGCTGATGAATCCCAGTGTGTGAGATGTTCCCAGGAAGCCACAAAGATGATGTTCCCTTGACTACAGAAGGATATACAGAAATGCTTTTTTGGAGAGAGGTCATCAGGAGTCAGGTGTAGGGACTGGCAGAAGCAAAGCTCTAATAGAGCAGTTAGGTTGCTTTGGGTAATGTTCTTACAGAAAAGGATTCTAATTTCATGAATAATGATAAGAATGGGGAACAGGATGCTTGCAGCTGAAGGAAAGGGGCCTGCATGTTTCTCAGCAAAGACACAGGCCCAGGGTGATGGTGTGGATTTTCTGTAATTAATTTTTTTTAACTTGCTAAATGTCCTAATCTTGTAGGATAAAACTATTGTGCTTAGCTGACTGCCGGTGGGTTCTGCGAGAGGGGTAAGAATTAAGCTTGTTTCAGGTTATTTACTTGAACAACAGAAATTTGTATTCTTTTATTCAATCAGTTGTTGTCTTGTTATGAGGCTGAGAGAGGCTGTGAGCAGTGTTCAAGAAACAGGCTCTAAGGGGAGATGTCTCCATTTATTGGTCCCATTTGAAAAATTACATCCCTTCATCTCCTCCAAAAAAGAGCTGTGATCTCCTCCTCCTCCCACTCATCACTTGCAATATAGCAGCTTTGTGCAGCTTGTAATCACAGTGCCCGAGCAATAATACTTCTTCCAGACCTGCAAGGGGCCCGCAGCTCCCCAGAAACACAAGGGAACTGCAGGCAGAGTTTTTCCGCCTTCACACCAACATGCAAAGACGGCTCTCTGGGGCCCGGGGGATCACGGCCCATCTGCTGAAATAAAGGGACTTCTGAGGATATATTTTTTTTAACCCTGCAGGCTGGAAGAAATGGCATCGACAGCTAGTTACCCCGTGGGGGCAGCGGAGAAAGCCGAGGAATAGAGGCAGGAGAGTGTGTCACTAAATTAATGTACCTGCTCTGCTCTGGAACAGCCACATCAGCGTCACTGCTGTCACCTGGCACCACCGCGGGCATTAAGTGAGAATGAGTCTGTCACACTTCATTTACCAGGCTTTGATGATGGATTTGGTGAAATCGTTGTCTGGGATGATGGACTTTTCTCTCGTATAAATGACATGGGAGCACTTGATGGGTCTGATGGCAGCAGCGTGGTGGTGCAAAGACAGCTGTAATGTATGGGGTGGGGGGGAAGCAGAGCTGAGCAGGAATCCCAGCTGTGGAAAGAGAGGGCTATGGAAAGTCTGCAAGCTGCTACAGCAGCTCGGCACAATGTATGGGTGTTCCCCTGTGGGAATAAACTCCAATTACCAAAGGTCTGGTTCAATACATGCACAGGGGAGTCCTGAGCCCTAGCAGTGCATCTTGTAGGGGCTTCACATTATTATCCTAACTCATGGATCGATCTCTCTGCTTCCAGGAAGGAAGCACAGGTTTTAAAAGAGATATCCAGAGGAAATGTAAATAATGTGAGCTGTTGGTGTGCAGGAGACAACCTGACAGATAGGTCCTGCAAAATCCCAAAGTGTGTAAAGAGGGGTGGAGAAGCTTCAGGCCATCTTTCTTATTCCTTCTGTGGAGATTTTCCATGGGTGGATTGTTGTGAGAAGTCCCATGCTTACTATAATGATAGGGCTTCCTAATCTGGAATCAAAATTGAGCTAGTATGCAGCCCTTGGAAACAGAGAGTGATTCAGTGGGGCTGGGCTGAAGGACTGGATTTTGATGCATTTGGATTCCTGGCTTCCCTGGAAATCGATGTCAAATGTACCCTTTGGCATGTGAAATGCTTTTAAAATTTGGCCCTAAATGTATTTATGCTGCAGGAAGTGTTGGAGTTACAATCAAAATGTGAAATTTATGATAAAATCTGACCTGTGGCAAAGCCTTAATGCTGCTCACCCAGAAATTAACGGTGGATGCAACACTGGTTATACTGCAGAGAGAACTGGGAAAAAATACATAATAAGAGAATTTTTTTTTTTCCCCTGACTTAATTAGCTAAGTATCCCAGTCTCCATAGAAAGTCTTCCTGGACTCTGTTGCCAGTAGAATGATATGGGCTCAAATAATCAGTGGTCTCTGTTTGGAGAAACAGCATTCGGTTGGTGTCCCCTCATAGTGGTGGGGCAGAGCTATGCCTGTCTGTGCACTCATTTTCCTGGTTTCTCACCATCTGATCATCACCCACAGTACCACGAGACCCAAGACAAGCTTTGCATCATGGCCCACGCTGGCACAGGCAGAGAGGGGCTGGCTTAGCAATGCCGTGGATGTTGTCCTGTAAAACCTTCTGGTGGACAGCAGCTCCCTGTCCTGGGTGTCCCTTCTCACCCTTCTTGCCCTCCCACTGGAGCCATGCTGGCCTCTGGAGGAGCCCCCTGTGAGAACTTTCCACATCTCCAGCCTCTCTCCATCAAGCAGTAGAACATGCTTTTCCACCTGATTTCTGGAGCAGAGCCAGCTAACGCAGGGCTATTAAAACTAATTAGATAAATATATACGTATTTCGTAATCAGGCAGTTAATTATGGCTTAGGGAGCAGATGGCAGTCCCTGGCACTTACTCATCTATTCATAGCTGGTTTCAAGTATATATATTGCAGCTAATTATGACTCCATATAAAATATGTGAATAGTTGTGAACTTAGCCCTTGTCTCACTGCATGTTGTTTGTCTGAAGAGCTCGTTGTTCTGGGAGGTCTTTGGGAAGGGTCCCTGTGGTAACACCTCTCTCCTCCCCTCTCCATGGTTTGGATGACTGTGCCTCTGACTTGTTACTAGATCTCTTTTGTAGGAGAGATCAGGCTCTCTTTCCTTTTCTTCTTTAAAGGTCATAAAATGTTTAACTCGGCGTTTTTAAAATCCAGATTGATGATACCGAAATAATGAGAGTCCTGCCTCTGCTGGAAAAATGTGGAGATAGGAACTCATCAAAACATCAAAGAAACATTTCGTTTCTTACCAATGTCATCTGTAAAATTATTTTGCTAACACCTGTGAAATGTTATGTCATCTTTTCACACACACCCCCAAGATGAAGTTTCTGTTGGGAAAAAATATTTGCAGAAATATAGATTAGGAAAAGCTTTGAAACAAATATGGAAAGTGAAGAGGCTGAGTTTTGGCTTCCAGTGCCAGTGCACCCTCCATATGCTTCTTTGAGTCTTTTCCTCAGCAGGAGAGGGACATCCTGAGCCTGGAACATTTTTGCTCTCTTGACTTATCAGACTAGAAGATTTTCAGGTCTAATTTAATTTGAGAGTGTGCTGATTTCACAAAGGCAGAACAGGGAAACAGGAATTAAATGTCAGAGGAATATCAGCCTATGTGCCTGATGAGCTTTTGGTGGGTTTTTTTCTTAGCAATTCAGAGGCATTTCATTCCTGCATGAATTACGCTTTCAGAAGGGCAGAAGGAAACCCAGCATTGCATACTGAGGAATATTGTGGCTTCTAACTTAGGTCACAAAACTTGAAAACACGAAATCCATAGCTTCTTACCAGACCAAAACTTTGGCCACAGTATAAAGCTGCTTTTAAAGGAAGAATCTCAACCACAGACTCTACGAGGTTGAAAAGACCTTGGAGATCATCAAGTCTAACCTAAGAAGCTAAATAGGAGGCCAGTGTTGTCTTCAGCTGGTGTGATAAGACCTAAAATGATGTGAACTAAATTTTTTTGAGTTTTTTAACTGAGTTCAAGGTATACGAGGATAAGTCTACCTATAGATGTTGCAGGTGACATCCCTCAAACCTTGTCGATTCCAGCACTGAAGAGCTAAAAGGATCCATCACAGAAATGGCTCATGAAGTCCATACTGTTTTTCTGCTGCAATTGCTCAGTCTATACATTCCCAGGTCAATGTGTTTCTGCCTCCTGTTGCTCACTATATGTATGAAGTTATTTATATATCTGAAAAACATCAGAAACTTTATAACAGCTTACATAAAATTCTGTGAAAGGCAGGCAATGACTCTTTCTTTTCTATTTTTGTACTGTGACTGAATAAGCAGAATTCTTGGGAACATGTAGTCCTTGTACATACAGTTGATTAGGTCCATGTGGATGTATTCATATTCTGATGACAGCCTGGCATGTAGATCAGAACAAAAATGGTGTTTTGTCCCATGTGTGGCAAATGCAGAGATCAAAGTGAAACATGATTTAGAACAGCAAGTTGTGTTTGGTTTGGGGCTTTATCCTCCAAGGAGCAGTAGTATTACATTTTAAATAAAGAACAAATCAAAATATTTTCAAATCCAGGCTTTGAAATTAGGCATTTCATTTGATTACTCTTGACAGAAAAATAAAAATAATAAAAATAATAAAAATAATCATGGTGTTTCCCCATAGCTTGATATTTTCTGGTGTACTCATTAGATCTGATGGCAAAATTAGATTACAGAAAATGTTCATTGTTTCCGGTAGGATGGTAAAAACAGAAGGATCTTGGGGTCTTGCAAGAACTCCTTGTACTTTAGGAGCATCTCACGCTGAGCAAAATAAGAAAGAGATTCCTGAAGAAGTTCACTATGCATTGTGTCAAATTATAAAACCACGTAAGTAAAGGAAGTCAGCATTGTTGTAACTGGACAAAGACTGCAAAACTAAAAGCATCTTCCTTAGGCATTGCAGTTGCCGGAATTTTAGGAAGAGAGATCTTTGCAGGCCCTGTGCTCCAGAGACCGCTGTGTATGAGCATCCTCTGTTAACTCAAGCTTCTCCCCGCTCCTGCTGCTTTTGGAGCTCTACCAGGAGGATGCTGCTCTCTTTCATTTTGCACAGCTTTGTCCTTTGTAACCTTCTCAGAAGCATAGAGAAAATCAATTGAATTATACTTGTTTTGGGGGGATTGGAGAATAATGGAAGCAGCTCTTATGGATGTGACACATAGACTGCATCCATTCATCCCTGAGGCACGATGAATGGAGGTGCGAATTGATTTTGACTGCACTACCTCGAGAGCCAGGACTTCAGCAGGAACCTTACAAAATAAGACAAATGACGTTCTGCATTGTATAGAATTATATCCTTTGTTCTTTAAACAGCTCTTACGCTGATTAGCACCCGGGCAAGTTACATGATTAGAGAACTCCTTGGGAATCGTGGTAGTTTCTGATGCTCTGGAAGGGCTTCAGGGAAACTGTAGTCTGATGCACACAGTTAGATTTGCCTGCTGGGGAGGTTTAGCAATGAGTCCAGCGAGGTCAGCCTTCTTAATTTATTAACTGTATTGCGTAATGTTTCTGTCTTTGTGAGTTATCTTTATTTCTAATTGGTTTTCTTCTTGTTAAATCATAATTTAATTTTCATTTGACTGTACCAGAACACTTTTGCCATCACATACAAAAATAAAACTCACACAAGCATCACTGTGTAACCACACAATTGTGCTGTTGGCTAGGAGGCAATTCATCTGTACAATGATGCTCGGTATTCTCCTGCAATGATCAGTTCCATCCTAACTTCATGACCATTGTGTGTGTATTGTAAATATTAGCCTAATTTGGCTGAAGGTTTTGTCTGGTTTCCATCAATCATTTTATAATCTATAACCTTTCTCTTTTGTCTGAGTTCTATAAGCATCATATAGGAACATAAATATATATTGAATTGACTTTTATATTGAATGCATATCCCATTTACAAACATTCGTTGTTCTCAGTTTATTGAAGAGACTAAAAAACATCTGGGTTAAAATACCCAGGTTTCCCCAAGCTATATGATGCAAGAAAGTAGGGGAGGAGAAAACCCAATCCAGAAAAATGTTAATGAGCTCCTAGTGTAACACGGAGCTTAAGGGGAAGTACATGTCATTTTCTATTAACTTGTTTCATGAAAAAATGACCAAAAAAAACCCTTATTTTAAAAGTCAAGATTTATTCATCCAACAATTTATTTATCCATAAATTGTTGTGATGCAAACTTTAGGTCCTTGAAATGACACTTGGAGTGTAGCAGTAAGTGCTGAAGTCTCTTATAACCACAGGTGGTCAGAGCTTAGTGAAACAGTTCACCCACAATGTGTGTATTCTTTATGTATTAAAAAAATACTTCAAGGCAATGGAAAGAAAGTTGGGCTAAGGCCCCAAAGTCCTGTGAGCACTGCCAGCTCCTAGAAACACATGCACATCTTAGAAAAACACAGCCTTTTTCCCCCTCCACCTAAAGCTTAATCCTGCTAATCTAGCGCTGGACCTCATAATTTGTTCATTCATTACTGGAAGTTAATAGCTATCACAGTACAAATACTAATAAAATTATTATACTGTAATAATCATGTTATAAACTCCAGGAGAATGAAGCACTTGGGAAGGAAGAGCAGTGCATGACCTCACACTGACCAAAATGGCTGTTGAATTTGGTGTGTCTGTGGCATTGTTAATAACAAACACAAGCAATGGGTCCTGCTCCAGCAGGTAATTACGCTTGACCACACTGAATTGATATGCTTTGTGTTCACTTGAGCTGAACAGACATACAAGTAAGTTTATGGCACCTGCCACTCATCCTTGAATAAATGACCTTTTCAGAGATACAGAATTAATCTTCTGAAATGCTTCTGATATGGAAGGAAACTACCTTATTCACATTAGCTTAGGAAATGGAGGATATCTTCCCTCGATTAGAAGGCTCAAGGAATGCATAAACTATATTTATATATACTATATACTGAATCTTTGAAAATTAGAATGAATCTTGGAGAAAGTGTGTCCTCATAATTGTGATCTGTGAGATACTTTTATTTGTTCTTATCTTTGATATTGAATTGCTCCGTACTTGAATGCTTCCCTCAAGGCTCTTTGATTTGTATCAGCTCACAAAAATTTAAAAACGCAGACTTGTGGCTATAATGTGTCTAAGCATTCCTTTTATCACCCTCAGCCTCTGGCTGGGAAGCCAACGCTCCCTTTAGTGGCAATCGGCTCCATTCATTTTCCGCCCAAGTGCAGGTAGAGTTTGCTCTTGGTTAAAAGATGGCCCTTGCAAGAGTCAATCATTTGCCAATCATTTCAGGCAGCTTAAATGTATTCACCCAGATCATTTCTATGCTCCTTTTTTAGCGAATGCTTTTAAAAGTTATCCTGTAAGGTTCCAGGGTGTTAGCTGCTCTAGAGGGTGTCCGTCTATCCTCGCTCTGCACGCGGTAGATGCTTGGTGCCGTAACATTCCACTAATAACAAAATCAATATTTAAAGTCCCATCCTGTTACGGTCTTCAAATTCACTCTGTTTAGATGTAAATTTTTTAATCTTCTCTGGAGCTAAGAGCAAAGGAAGAAATCCTAGCAATTCTGTAAATGGATTTAGATCTTGAAGGATATAAATCCATTATCTTGACTTACAGGACAACATATCTTGCGTCTCAGGTTTAATGCTGAAGAAACGTATACGCAGTCTTTGGAATTGAAGTGACAAAGGCAGCAGGGACAGACTGACACCAAGCCTGGTCCCATCTTCTCAGTGTGTAAGTAGACAGGGAAAGAGACAGTCCCTTTGGACTCTCTGTAACAACGCGGCTTTCTGCTGTAATGTGATTTGCTTTCTGCACGGAAAAAAATCTATAGACGGTGAGGAAGGAGAGTGGAAAATATTTGGGTGCCTTTAGTAAGCATCAGTTCATTCAGCTTGTTTCATCATGGCAATCCAAATAAAGAGTGTAAATATTTTAACTCTTTGCTCTTGGTGCCAGGGCTCTCCAGATAGTGGATCATAGTGCCATTGCAAGGAGTGTAGCACTGATTTACTGCCTTCCTGATTTCTTTCTTCCTTCTCCTCACACCACTGTTACGGTTCATGGAGAATGAGGAAACTCTATGGGCTGATGGCATAATACTCTGGCACAGCAAGGACTGCTATCATTTTTCCTCCATTACAAAAAAAAATGAGGAAAAAGATAGTGATGCTGGAACGCGTTATGCTTCCCTGGGGAAAGGTAGACTAGGATGTGGGACACAAAGCTTCGAAAAGTGTGAGTGACAGGCACATCTTCTGCTTTGCAACACAGCTGTTTTGGGAGAGTATCGTTATTCTGCCAAAATCCGTTCTGTCCCGACCTGGCTGTGTGAACGGAGCTACACGGCAAAACTCCTCTCTCCTCTCTGACTCCAGAGAAGGTGTTAAAAGCTTCGCTAGCAAAGGGCAGTGCTGCCAGGTGCCCATCCATCACTTGCTTGTTCCTGTTCCCCAACNNCCATCACTTGCTCGTTCCTGTTCCCCAACCAGAACAAGTTTTCTCCAGACACCGGCAGAAGTGTCAGTAATTTAAATGGGTTTTGCTGGTGAACCGTGCTCCCATGAAAGCCTTGCTGCTCAGATCCTCTCCCTTAGCCCACAGTGTGTCCCTTGGGAAGCTTGGGGTGCATCTGGAGGTTACTGTGGTGTATCTCTCCTGACATGGAGTGGGCCGAGGGATGTGACCCTACCCTGAACATGGTTGGAATTACGAGCTGGTTTCCTCCTCTGCCACTGTTTGTTTGTAATGGGGAGATGACAATTTCTCTTTTCCCTTTCTTTGAATGCTTTTGGAATTTTTGAGCATGATTTTGAAAATCCTGATGGTGTAATTCATTAAAATATAACTTGTGCTTGTAGTTGCAAACACAGTGTTAATGCATTATTAAGAACAATGTAATATATTGATTATTCCATAAGTCTCCAAGCTTATGTCTTCCTCCAGTTAGTTCTTGAAGCTCTAAGCTGTATCATTAATAACCTATTGTCATATATTGCATCAAATATCTAATTTAAGGTTATCTGAAATTTTCTCAGGGAAGCAATTCAAATAATGTTGCAAAGAAACACCCCTCAGCCTCAAAAATTTTTAAATTTATATTGAATTCAAAATAACCTTGGTTATGTGATTTAACCCTTTTAGGGCGGGAGACCTGAAAAATGTTTCAGACAAAAATCTGAGTGAAGCCTGGACTACCCTGAAGTGCTGCTGTAGATGTTCACCTTCACAATTCAAACAGTGGAGAAAAGACAAGGCCCTGGGACAATTGTTTTTATCAGCTATAGGCTTCCAAATTGTGTGAACTAGATAATAACTGTGAGGAAAGTAATTTAGCAGCAATTTCTAGAAAGCCAGTAGTCCCTGCCTCAATGCCCATTTAACTTAGCACGCTAGGGAGCCTGAAAATATAGACAGTAAAATTCTCCTTTCATAATGGATGAATTAATTTAGCCAGCCTAGTTAATTCAAATGCAAATTATGTGTTGAAAGTGTCCATTATTTATTGCTTCATCTAAGACTGTTTCTCTGTTTCTATCTTTAATTTCTGAAGTGCAGCAGAGAAGTGCTGAGCCACTAAATGCTCTCTCAGACAGCAGCCAATTTTAGCACGCTTTCAAATGACGTTTGATTTTTATTCTCTGGTTTAAACCTAATTTTGGGATTGTTTATTTGCTTTGCCTCGTTTTTGTTTTCCAGCTGTGGCGCATTTCTACTGCCAAGCGTTTCATTTTCAAGCAAGTGGTTGGATACCAGCAGGAAGAATCCCTCATCCCAGCTGGATGACCACTGCCAATTGCATCCTCTATTATCCTTCAGGTTATGTTGGAAACCAATGTGTGGTCCTATTCTGTGTGAGTATTCTTGTGTATCCACATTCACATGTGCACACGCACGTGCTGGCACATCTACAAGTCCTCCTGAATGTTTTCCTCTGGCAACAATATTTGGTGCTCCTGCCCCCACTCCCCCCAATTAATTTCACAACATGGGAAAGTTCTGTGGCTCTTTTTGGAGGACAGACAACCATCACTTGAGATTTCTTAGCTTCATTGAAAGATGATATCCTTTCCTGGGGTCCAGCATTTCATCAGAGGCCTGCCCATCAGTCCTGCAGTGCCAGTGCCGCAGTGACCCCAGGCACAGCCCATTCCAGACCCTCCCGGGTAATGAACATCTTATATGAGACAAACATAAGAAAATGAAGGGAGGAACGGAACAAAAGAAAACAATGGAATCCATGGAATTTGTCTTATTGTGGTATTTCTAGGACTTTGTTTATTAGCATTCAGTAGCTCTCTTTGGGAGTATTACACCATAATTACAGAGTCCTTTAGGTTGGAAAATACCTCTAAGATCGTTATGTCCAACCATAAACCCAGCACTGCCAAACTTACCACAAAACCAACACGTCAGCACCACATCTACATGTCTGTTAAACACCTCCAAGATGGTGACAGCCTCTTCCCTGGATAGCCTGTTCCAGTACCTGACAACCCCTTCAATGAAGAAATTTTTCCCAACAGCCAATCTAAACATCCTTTGGAACAACTTGAGGCCATTTCCTGTTATTTGGGAGCAAATAATAACTGAGGGCGGCTCTTGTTTTACCAGTGTCCCTCCAGAGCAGAGGTTCCCATTTGCGTCGTAGGAAGGTGACATTGTTGGAACAGTCAGTCAATTGCTCAGGGGGAAGACATTGCAGACATCTAACAAAAAGTGCTGGAGGACTCCCACCAAATATAGAAGGCAGCCAAGTAGGAAATCGGTTAAAATATTGTGAAGAGTAGATGATGATTAAAGAGTTTTGTATTTAACAGCAAGGAAAGTCCCTTTCCATTCCCTTCCATGTAGAAAAAGGAAAATTATGTTATTTTCACCTAGTCAGACGGATGAAGCAAAGGGTCAGACACCCTTGCAAGGAATGCCAAATTGTTTCTTTTCATATGATGAACACTTTTTGCTAGACATGGCTCTCCATGTACCATTTTCCTTCAACATCCTTCCAAATCTCTGCTTAAAATGGATGAGGGAAGCACTGTGATCATTTCCCTCACAAAGGTGATGAATGATTCTTCATTTAAGAGCCTGAATAAAATTTCCACTTTGACTGGTTTTCATGTCTGGAGTTGCCAAAAGCCTAAAGACCCTCCTGGAGCTACATTATGCTCTGTGAGCTCTGCAATGCAATCTGGAAAAGAGCACCTGAAACACCATTTATTTTCCCCCATTTATGTTCCTTTGAGTGGGGACAGCCTTTCCTTTCAAACAGCATCTTTCTACCCTGTGCACATCACACAGGTTAGACCACGAGGGTCAAACTGTGCATGCTATGTTGCTCCACATCCTCTCTAGTCCTTGTCTTGGATCTATTCCACTAGCAAGCATTAGGAAAACTTCTGTCTTGGACACGTACCTCGTAGAGCAGGATTTGAAAGGAAGGAGGACTAAGAACTTTGCTTTGTGCTCTTCAGGTACTCTGAAATTTCCGAATGTCTTGGATATTGTGAGCTCCTGGAATTTAATTGGAGAAACACCCTTGATGGTAACAGGATTTTTTAAAACATTACCAAGTGTTCATTTTCTATTGATTTCTTAGACTGGTTGATAACTGTATTCATACAATGCAGACAAAGAAAAGTAATCCCAAATGTTCATAGTCTTTTTTCTCTATTCAAAACTTTCTTGTTTATAAAAATAGTGAGAAAATATTTTTATTTTTTTAGAAAGGTTTTAGTCCAGGTTCTCTTATTTAGGATTTGTGCTGCAATAGCAGCCTTGCATAAGCACTACAGGTCCTTACAAATTTGATAACTATAATCTATATCAGTTCAGCTCAGCACATTGTTTGCAGCCATGCATCACCTGTTGCTTGCAGCCTTACCTCAGCTGAAGGGGCACAAGGCAGAGAGAAGCATTCAGAAAGGAATGTGCTGTGGATCAGCGATCCCAAGTCTTGTCTGCGCATGGGAATACTTAGCAAGAGGTATCTCTGAATGCTTCCTTATACACAGATCTCTTGCTTCAGGATAAGGCAAAGAAGCAAATGCTCAATTTCAATTTGAGCCAAGTTCAGAGAAACTCTTCCCACAAAATATATATCCTAATTTAGGTAATATGGCTGCTGCAAATTAAATGTATATGCTACCTCGAACTGAATTAATTTTCAAGTGTAGACAAGCTTTAAGCACTTGGAGGCTAACTTTTAATTAGTGAAGCTCTGACAGCACCACCACAGAGCTGGTTTATCTAAATGACAGAAGATAAACTTCATTAAGTTCTCTAAGCAACATAGGAAAATGTAAATAAGGCGGAACCCCTTAAAGGGCTTGTGACTCCTGTCATTTTTATTACTGTTGTGGTTTTCAGTCATAATCCCATCAGCTTCCCCTCGTTATCGTCTGTGTTGGCTGTGTTCCCAACTTGACACTGTACCCAGATATTTGGTATGGCAGTGCCTCTCTACGGGAATGGCTGGTTTGGGGAATGATGTACAGCCATGGCCCCGAGCAGTCCTGTATGGTTTTGCACCATGTCTACGTGAGATGGTGCAGGCTGGGTCTGGCTTTCCTGTTTTCTGACACACAGACCCCCACTGTGCAACCATACCCCAAGAAGCAGAGTAGCTGCAGCTGGTGTGGCCCTATTCCTACAGAAAACTTGTATTTCCCAAAGATATGTGTTACCTTGGAGGATTGGTGTTACGTTAACGTACCACTCTCCCTCTTCTAGGAATACGAGCAAAATCAGGTTGTTTATGCTTGCAAATGGCAATGTGCTCTCAGAGGTCCCTCTGTCTGTGTGTATCAGCAATGAGGAGCTGTTTTATTCCGCAGCCTGAAAACTGGAGTGGCTGCAGTGACCCAGGGAAGGATGAGGTTGCAAAGCACTCGCAGCTGCAGCAAAAGCAGGGCATCACCCCAGCCTGGAGATTAAATGCTGCAGGCAACTTTCTGCAGCTCAGAGACAGCTTTTCTTTTCAATTCCATATCTGGATCTGGATGGTGAGTTAGTTCTCTTCTGCTCATAGGAAGCAGGGTTTGGGGAATAAAAAGAAAGCCCCATCAAGAAATCTAGTGACAAATATATTTTGATTTAGTGGAAAGCAGCAGATCCTTACTGACATTTCCCCACCTTCCCTATACTCTCAGGACTGCTGTAAAAACCAACATCAAACTTCCAGAGCTGGCCCAGGTCCAAGGAAAACTGAGGCCAAAAGAAAAATCTATTTTGGGGAGTGAGAAGGAAGGAGATAGAGTGAAAATAAAGTCAGTTTGTTATTAGAAAAAAGAAAAGGGGGAGGAGAGTTGAAGGGGATAATATGTTTGTTTAACAATTATTACAAATGTGATGTACAGTGACAGTATGTTAAATTTCCTAGTCAACAGGGATCTATACAAAACAATTTGTGGCAAAAGGAAACAGATGCAGTTCTGTCTGCAGCTTCACACATCTGCTCTGCAAGACACTGCTCTGCCTATAATTGTCTAGGAGGGATGCAACAAAAATGATATAAAATTTTATTGTGTTAGTGGCACTGGCTATTAGAGTGAGGAGCCAGAAAACTTACTTAGGGGCTGAACTTTTCCCATCTTTTAGTGCAGGGTATGAGGTTGTCGCTGGTACCAGCAATACCAGTGTGAGACAGGTAAAAATCCATTTGGAGCACTGATCATGCTGGTGGTTGAGGGGGGAAAATCTGGAGTGGCAAAGATTATTAGCAGAGTAATAGGGAAAGATGCATTGGGAACCACTGAAATGTTGAAATGGTGTTTAAAGTAAAATTTAGCGAGGCAGAAAAAAAGGAAACCCCAAAATTTATAGAAGAAATCTGTAGAATCTGCCCTTGCTCTATTGTTTGATGCTATCAATTTTAATTTGCCATACTTTTATTCTGCATTTCAATGGCTGTAGCTTGGGAAATGAAGCAGAGTGGAATGAGGTAAAATAAATAATGGCAGCTTCCATTCTGGATCAGAACATGTAGAAAAGGATTGAAATAAAACCTAACAGACCTCCCTTAAAATCAAAATGTTGTCTCTTTTAGATTAAATCCCACAGATTTCCCTTTGTGAGCAGGCCCAGCACAGGATTCTGGGGTACTCTTGGACTGGATAAGCCACCCATGGAGGAGCATGAGAGGTTTCCTGGGATTCTGGGCTTCACCAGCTGTTTGTTCCAATTTTTTCCTTGTGATTGCCTAAATTTCAAAGCCCCTGATCTGAGAGGGTATTTATAAAGCCATTTCTTCAGGGCATGGCTGCACTGTACTTTCAGGGTGCCTCAGGTCAGACAACTAAGTGTCTTCACCCTCTTCTGCAGTCGTGGCATTCCCACCTCAGTCTGAGCTGATGGCAGCCAGCCCCCGTGGCTACCTCTCCTCAGCACGGCTGCCCTGGTCCCATCCTGGGAGGAGGGTTTTGCCAGTTGTCTGAGGTATTTTGCCTCCTGTCATTGCCCCTGGGGCACTGGAGCTGGCAGTGGGAATGAAGCAGGGACAGCAGAGGGAGGGATGGGGGAGTCACCACACCCTGGAAGGCCGCCAGAAAATGGCCACCACCTCCCCTCATGGCGCCTCATGGTGCCTCGCCCTCTCCAGAGCCTTTCACCGCCCATTTGGGTCGTACCCTCACATGCTAAAACAGCAGCTTTTCTATTTCTTTGTGCTGTGGCTGTTTCTAGTGTTCAATAACTAAGAAATCCCAGGTGATGGTACCAGCTTTTACTGAGGTGTTTGGTGTGGCAGATTGGGAGTGACCAGTGTTATTCTCTTTCCCTGCTTTCTCTGGGTGTTCATAGTGCTGAGGTGCTCAATAAAAACTTCTCACACAGCCTAAGCACAGGCCTTAAGCGTGTCTTTGAATACGTTATTTTTATTAGCAGTGTTCTTTCTCTGCCAAAAAGGAAGTTCAAAGCACTGACGGAACAATGCCTCTCACCTCAGTGAGGGCAGAGCAGGGAGAGCAACACGTTCATCTTTGTGGTCACGTATCTTTCAAGAAATGGAAATAAATACTAGGCTATGAAGCTTTTGCAGAATACAATGTTATTTAGAAACTGGAAGACTCTTGCCAAGTAAAACAATGGCAGACTTTTTTTTATTTTTTCTCTAACAACAAAACATTACCTTTCATCCCTTAAGTCTTGTTAAAGCCATGTGAATATGTTTTTGGGACAGACAAATTAGCCTACTCTATGTTTAAGGTAGTTTAGTTTATTGGATTATGATAAGCATATTTAGATACTAGAAATCCTAAAACATTAGAATTTATTTTACTGTGGAAGATTATAAAATAAATAGTAGTATTGAAAATAAATCCACATAAAACATAACAAAAGTTAAATCCAGAACCAAAGTTCAAAGAAACTCTTCAAATGGGAGTGTCCAAATACAACTGTTCAGGTCTTTAAGATGAAGTGAAGTAGTATAAACTTTTTCACATAAAATTTAATTTCTGTTTGCAGAGCCACTCTGAAACATTTTATCCTGTCTTATGTTACTGAATCCTTGCACCAACCTGTGGGAAATTCCTTTTCAGGCTGAGGGGTTTTGTCAGAAAGTTGCATGTTATCGTTATATCGATGCTAATATTTTGACTTTGTCTCACAAACCAAATATTGCAATACCAGTTTACTTATCTGGAGGCAAAATATTTTGATCTCACTTCCTAAAAGAAATCCAAATGTTTTCGAGAGAGCAGAGCTTTTCATTCCAAGAATTTATTTTCCAGCATAAGTGTATTTCAGTGGAACAATCTTGAGCCATTTCAGCTTCAGCTACAATTTCAAAAAGCACAATCTTTTACAATCTCGCTTGCTAGGTAAGACCATACCTTTCTATGTGATTTTTCTGAATAAACAAACCATAATTTAGAGCTGTAATGAAGAAAACAAACTTTTCAACATTGATCTTATACTGGCTGGTTAGAAAATGTTTGAGGAAATGTTTTGCTAGGTAAATACATCATTGATTATTTTAGAATAAAATGAACCAGGCCAATAGCTAGGCAAATAAAATGGGTCGACACATAAGAACAGTCTTTTGAGTTCTACACAACTGCAAAGGAAAAGCCAATGGCAATGAGATAGTGGTGGCAAATATGCTTAACAAATGTGGTGTTTCTGATGATGTTCGTGACCCATTCCCTTATCTCCTCAGTATACTGAGCAATAAAGTAAGACAAACTGCTGTCTTGACCTGAAGAAACTCAGAACTTACCTGAGAATGACAGAGTAAGGGGTCAAATTCCTTACTGCTTAAGGTTTTGGGACATAAACATACAAAAAAAGGCCATTGGAATCTTAAAGTTGTAAACTTTGCATTTCAGCTCAACATTTCAGACATCTTGTGTGTCAGAAACACGGTGACCTGAAACTGGGACTTGGGCCTATGCTGACAAAGGGTCTATTTGCTAATTGCTGAGGATGATCCAACTGGAGCATTTGGATGCCCTTAGCACACCAGGGTGCACAGTCTATTCAGAAATCTGGAACAGACTTCTGGAAGGCTACAGATTCCAATAAATGCAACAGGCATAAATTTCTGGTAGCATAACTTCTGCAACCCTACCTAGGTGAGGATAACTGAGTCCACAGATTGATATGAGGTGATGATTCTTTGTTTTTACTTTGTGCTAAAAGTTAAGCTGGAAAATTGGGTTAATAATTCTGAACGGGTCTTTATTTTCCTTTCAGCTCCCTTTCATTCATTCCTGGCTGAGCAAATGTTTTCCTTGATTAAAGGACTGCAGACAGTGTCAGAACAAAATGCACTTTTTGCATATATGCTTTATCTATGATGTGTAAATCACTCTTGTGTCAGTTTTCTGGTATTTTTCATGGTTCAAAGACCTCCCCAGAAATACTTGAAAGGGGCATCTTGCAGAAATACAGTTAGCAGAAAGCAATGTAATGAACAAGCTTGTTTTGGAAACCATGAAGTGCTATCATCCGTAAGAATAATCCTGAATAAACTGTCTGATAGCCTCAAGCCCAGGCTGTTCTTTGTGGACTTGTGGGTAATTGCCACGGTGAAGAACATGCATATATTAAATTACAGGTATGATTTTTAAATTTTTTTTTACTCAGTTAAATGCATTAAATTCCATGCTTGCTTCACTTAATGTCAGCATAAGGCTCCAGGCATCCTTGTAATGTAGTAATCAATGGAGTCATACACATAGCTGCTGTTCTGTGGCAGGTGACAGCACAGCTTTGCATTAATGTGACGCTGTTATTAATAACACTAATATATTCACTTGTAGAGACAGTGCATATTGCAAAAAGGTTATTAGTTTTGAATCGTGTAGTCTGGCTGTTTTCTATACTTCATCGACTTATGCCACATTTGGAAATAGACAGCCATGGGTGTGTCACCGGTAAAAACAAACACCTTGCACGACTGTATTAAGTTCAACCCTTGTTTTTCTCTGATTGTGTTCTGAGCCATGGCTGCTACCACAAAACAGATTAATAACCCTGGGATTAGCAGAAAATACATTGTGTATGTGTGCACTGCAGAGGATATGGCTGATCCTTAGGAGACGACAAAATAAACTCATTTATGCTTCAAGAGAAGCAAAACAGCCTCACAGACCAGCAAAACTTTCCATCCTATTTCACAGAACCGTTCTGCAATCAGCATCTTAAATTGTATTATCTATAACATAAGGTCATAATGCAGGAGCCTGGTGGCTTATGCGAACTGCAAATCACTGCCCTGGTAAAGGAGCTTTGCAAAGAGACACCATAAAAGTCACCCAAACTGAGACAAGCAAGGGAGAAAGCTAGGCCTTTGAGCTCAGAGCAGCTCATATCACAAGCCAGCTGGCCAAGAATAAATAGTTTACAGTTGTAAATCAGTGGTAATTTCTAGGTGATATTTCTCTGTGTATTACGCAGTCACCATGAGGCAGAAAGCATTAATTCTCAGAATATTTATACATTCATGTTTTACACAAAATACACTACAGACAAGAAAAAGAGTTTTCAAAAGCAGCAGACTGACCTAAGCTACTTCCCAATCACAAGCCTTTTAAGGAGCTTTTAAAAAATCACAGCCAAAGGGTTTGGTTTTGTTTTTCTCCGACTGTAGGCAGGAGCGAGGACCTGCTGGGGTGTGCACAAGGTGTTTCCTGAAAATGTTATTGGACTGAATCTCAGAGGTGGCCATAATGGCTGCCTGGTTTTGGAAACAGGGTGTCCTGCCTTGGCAAGGGATGCAGGTTCTGGTCACCTTGTGTGACCTGGAGGCAGCCCCAGGCCTTCCCTCCCTGTGGCTGATCCACCTGTCTCTGGGTTTGGTTCCCGGTCAGTAGAGTCATGCATCTCTGTGGTTATTAGTGTCCACCAGGAGGGACATGGAGAAAAACAGAGAGACTGAGGGCATTTTGCATAGCACACTGGAGAATGAGACACAAGTAGCTGGGGCTTCTGGGGGTCTATGGTTTAGAGAAAGGACATTTAGTTCCTCCAAAGGATTTGTCAAATGTTTCTTGTAAATCCACTATCTAAAATAGCAAGATCTGTCAAAGTTCCCTGGGATTTATAGCAGCCTAATAACCACAATAAATGACTATATTAGCATGGGGTGATCAGTAGATTTTTCTGGAGGTCACAGATAAAAATGAACAGCAGAGGAAAGGAAACCCTTCATATTAACACTGCGGGAGCTCTTGTATTAATTGGCACATAATCAGGTACAGCTGCTAAAAATCAGGCAGCTCTGAAAACTGACACACAGAATACTGACAATGCAGCCTAAAGAGCTAGCAGATATGTAAATATTCATTGAAATTCAGGTTGCTGGATGAAAGTCATGTTTTCTTCTAAGCCTACAGATCGCTGGCCCTGGGTTCTGCTTACGTCAAGATGTGACACTGTGGGATTCCCTTGTGTCATAAAACCACCTCTTCCCTTACTTTCAGGTAAAAAGTATCTGTCAGAATATACTGTTTTTTCCTGCGTCTTGATAACACCAGTCTTCAGACCACTCAGTTTTCTTGATGGGTGTGCTGATTTGAAAGCAAAACCAGTGAGAGACTCCAAGTCAGAAATACAATTTAATAGAAAGGAAAAATAAATGCAAAAGAAACTACCAGCAGAATCAGAATACACCCTGACACCCTGTTAGTTAGGGTGGTGGTAGCAGTCCAGATGAAGTGGTCTTGTTGGAAACAGTGATCCCACAGAAAGGTCAAGTAGC
>VYZQ01046597.1:0-12494 GCA_013400655.1 Mystacornis crossleyi | reverse complement strand
TAATACTAAATAATAAAACATTCTCACTGGAGAGAACCCAGTAGATTTCAGAGTCCTTTCTGTGGGTGTGGCTTTCTCCTCTCCGGAGCTGGAGTTCGGCATGGGCCTCTCCGGGCCTCGGTGGAAAGGCCTCCCAGTGATGTTCTGATGTTCTGAACAGTTCCAAAAGAGAAGAACAAACCAAAGTCCCAGGAAAACCTTTTTCCTCCCCTTATAAATGACACGATAAAAATGCAAGAGAATGCCACCCTCTTCCCTCCTGCAGAAGCCGAGAGCTGAGAAGTGGCCCAACAAGTTATCTGTGTTTTTGAACACAGCACCAAAGAAATTCCATCAGCTTCCTCCCCTCCCGCCTCTCTCTCCGGTCTACCTTAAAGCTTCAGAAAAGGCACAGGATCCATGTCTGGGCATAGAGCAGGCGATAGTGGATATACTTCATAAAGTCTCCCCAAGACACATTCATACCCAGCCAAACAACAGTTTTAGCTGTAGGGCAACCTTGAATTTCATCCTTATATCGCTCTTATAACTTGAATTCCATGCCAACAGAAATAAACAAATTACTTGGACAGATATAAGTGTAAGACACAGAGAAGCTAAAAATACTGTTGAGGGCTACTTCTTGGAGAGGGAAGAGGAGTCTTTCCATGCTTTGCAATCTTATTCTCCTTTCTGTACTAGACAGAATAGATGAAGACCACAGGGCTCTGAAAATCATAAAGCCAGAAATTTCTATTCAACCACAGGCATTTATCACTATGCCTGTCTCCTTTAGGAATTTATTTACATTTGTGTTTTAAAATGTGAAGGATAACTTTGTGCCTTTTTAAATATCTCTCAGTACTCATACATACTCTTAGAAGGCTTCTCAGCTGTGGTCCAGTTCAGACAGCAGTAATACTTCTACTCCCATTATTATGGCCAGCCTTTTCTAAATGTGAATAATTATTAAAAAAACCCCAACAAACAAAAAAAACCCCAAACAACAGTCAGCTTTATCTCATTTGTATTAATTATATTCTGTATTCCATTTGTTTTGTGTGTCATTAAATACATTTGGGAAAAGATTAATTTTTGTTGTTCCTACACATGTTTTTTCATTATAATTGTTTCTATTGCAGAACTAATTAAATATCCTAAAGTTCTCTCCTTTAAATGTAATTACCTTTTAATGAAATGTATACATATTTTTCACTATTATTGGTTAACCTTTAGCTACTTTTTCTATTTCTCTCTCTTCCACTTATTGCTACAATTACACTTCGCACTTAAATAATACTATTAACATGGGAATTTTGACAGTGGCAAAAATGTTCACTCTAGCTTATACAGATTGGATAATCACAGGGCATTATAACCTAGACTTCAAGAAACAGATCTCAAATTTTTTTACCCTGATATTTTGATGCTTGGCTTAGCACATTTTATCCTTATTTATCTGAGAATTTACATGTCTTAAACTTATCAGGAAATACTAATTTAATAATCAGTCCAACAAAGTGCCTTTAGACAGGAGGAATCTAGAAGGGTTTTCTAAGGTCAGGTATCTGACTTTCTTACCAACCTGTTCCCCTTTACTGCAAACAATCTTCTAAACTTACTGTAACCAAAGCTGGATAGTTAAATATTGTAAGACTCATGACGTGGACACCTCCTTAAATTGTTTTAGCTTGCAAAACTTAACCAATGGCCCTCTGAAACTAACTGTCTTGAAAATATACTTATGTAGCTTGACTTTGGAGTGAATATAAGACATTAGTTTCCTGACTGCTAAAACTTTCCTTCTGCTTCATGTGAGCACTGTCTCATGTGGTTATTAACAATCTCTTGGGCCTAAAAATAGAGATAGATTCTAGCTGTCATTACAAAAAGTTTGATGATATGATCTTTCTGCAGCTGCTTCTCTAAACCTTAATAATCTAAAACATTGGGGAGTCAGAACCCACAATAGCAAGAAAAGAAAAGAAAAGAAAAAAGAGAAAAAAGACAATTCAAGAGGATAGAAAATTATGGAGGCAATTTACTGGACTATGATTATGTGAGCCACATGTTCTTAGCTTAGTTTTCCAGGAGTTTCCATCATCACCTCAACCTATTGGATACATTACATGGCTGATAGGTAAAATTAGGATAGGCAGAGTATGCTCAGGAACCAGCTCACCCAAAGCCACTTGTGAATAAATTATCAAATCTTCATGTGGGGAAACAAGACATATTCATACATGGCAACATAGCAGCCCACTAAACCATGCTGAAATTGCTTTCTTACAATTGTTTCTCAAGAAAACTTGATCATAATTGTGTGCAGTCATTTGTACCAATTCGGTATTACATCCTTCAGTTATCAGGTGTAAGGCCCCAAACAACTTATTTAGCCAGACTTTTAACGGCTTCTGGTTGTTCACATACTCTGAGCTAGATGCACAGGAGAAATACCAACAAGATGTTCTCCAGAGGTCAAGATAACAAAAAGAACTTTACTGAAAACTTTGGAAAATTAGACAACTTTGGTGAAAGATTTAGAGCAGCATTCAGTCAACTTAAATGCTTCCTGAAGCACTAACTTGGCCCATTCAACTTAGCAAACTCTAAGCCTGTTTGATTTTAAGTTCCTCAAAAATTCCAAGAAGAGGGAATAAGGAGAAAGAGAAAGAAAAAAAAACATATAGAAAAGAACAAACATAACTACCACTCCTGGTTCCAGCAGCGTTCAGCTGATAGAGACTCCAAGAGGAGGTAGGGTCAAGACAAGAGGTGCTTGCCTCGTGTTCTGCTTTAAATACCCCTTGCGCTTCCTGGGCCTTTTCTCCAGGTGGGACTTCCTGTCCGGTGGCCACTCAGGAGCTGGTTTAGGGGCTCCAGAAGCAGGTGTGGAACATTACCTTTGGTTNGCAATCTGAGGGTACAGGGGTGGTACATAGGCAGGGCCAGGGTATGGGAGCCAATGGGGAAACAGTGAGGGAGTGGCAAAGGAGCAAGGGCCAATAGGGGAACAGGGAAGGGACAACTTTCTAGATCAGAAACATATTAGGTTGCNAAATGTTTGGAACCAGCAATCCTTCCAGTCTCTCACAGCGAGGCATGCAGTGGTGGCAGTGGTGAGTTCTGTGGCTTAGTGCAAGACTGAGGTTTACAGGAGGGTTTCTGAAGCCAGGGAAACATGACCAAGGGCAGAGACCCCACCAGGATCCATCAACTTTTCATGAGCAAATGCAGAACATTTAAATAGCCCAAGGGAGTACCAAACCCAGGAGCACTGCCAGCAGAGTGGGGAAACAGCATGTAGTGCACCTACCAGGGCATGGCATGGCAGTTTGCAAAGGAGGATGTGTGGGGAGGTGTTGCAGTGGTCGTCTGGATGGCGGGGTGCCACGCCCTTCCAAAAGCATCTCGAGTAGGAAGCCGCTTGACAGGGCCAACACACGCACGCACACCCCCACACACCGGATAGCTTCTTCGACAAGTTGACAGCAAAGAGATGGGAAGGGTCTTCCTGTAGGGTTCCATGGGAGAGGTTTATTGCAGCCACACATGTGAAGGGGTCCAGGGACGCAGACCAAAAAATATGGGCGGGTCCAGGTTTATATATGGGGTAGGTATGGGCAGAGAGAGCATCAGGGGCCAGCAATCTGAGGGTACAGGGGTGGTACATAGGCAGGGCCAGGGTATGGGAGCCAATGGGGAAACAGTGAGGGAGTGGCAAAGGAGCAAGGGCCAATAGGGGAACAGGGAAGGGACAACTTTCTAGATCAGAAACATATTAGGTTGCAAGGGGTGGGGAGGCCAACAGGCCAACCGGGGAAGCAGAACTGGGGTACATCAACATAACATAACTAAGGAACCCTGGGAGAGGCCTTTTCTGTCTCCCTGGGGAGTGCCACTTAGGGTTCTTCCCTCCAGGGGACCCTCGTGGTCCATCTGTCAACCGGCCCACTGGCCTCCACAGGGAGAGCCTTGCACCCTGCTTGTAGGTCCACATCCCAGGGAAGTACTCTAGGTCTCTTCCATAATGGTGGATACTTGCCTCAGAGTTAAAACTGGTGTTTCTATGGAGAAAGCCCATAAGATGTCTGATGCTTCCATGCAGACAGAACTAGTAAGGAAGGAGACTGCTATACACAGCTGTAGACATGCACAAGCAAGGTCTGTAAGGAGAAGACACTGTGTACCAACAGCACACGGTGGATAACATAATAAGAAATGATGAGTTCTCGCAGTGGATAGACATCTATTAAGACATGCTGTAGAACCCACCTGCCAGCCTGACAGGGAGTCACATGGGTTATGCTGTCATCCGGGAACTAAGGTTCGAGATGTTGCTGAGAGGGTGCCACAGATAGTCAAGGGCAGACACTGCTATCCCCTACTGCTCTTTCATGAGGGCGTGAATGAACTGCGAGTCACTACCTTTTTGTGAAATATCAATCCAATGTAATATTATTTTATCTTCATTTTACAGTCCCTTTTTGCAGATTCAATTAGAAAAGCATTGAAGCAATTCCTCAAGTTCCTTCTAAGAGAGGGAATGTTCTCAAATCTGTCTGCTTGTCCAAAATCACGTCATCTCTACATCTGTATAAAAAGTAACTGGCTTCTGCCTTTGCTTTGCATAGACAGGTTAGACACTCTTCTGTTTGGATATGTAATTATTTATCACTAATAAGACATGGTGTTGGATTGATGTATTGACATAATTTAACATACAGTATACTCAAATACTATTCCTTATAGATGAGGTGTGCAAATGGGTTGAAGAGTGAGTGACACCTCACACATGAAAAATCTGTGAGATGAATTAACAGTCTTAAATATGTATGATTGATTACTGTGCACAGGTTCCTTATTAATGTGGAAGATGTGCAAGAATATAGTCTTTCCCATCTACACATCACAACTGGATGTTCTACATTCAATCAAAAAATTCCATAATTTATACAGTCGTGTTGTGTTATGGCTGTCGCCTCCTGCACCTTCTTTTCAAAGACCTTATCTGAAAAGGAGAAGCTTGATTGGTTTTGGTAATCTGCCAGACTTATCTGCCAAATAATAGTTTCCAAATAGAGACTTCTCAGTGCAGGTTATGCTATGAGGTTATGTTTGAAAGAGTGTAGGAAGCATGAATTGCCTCATTTAATAATAAGATAATAATAATAACTTCAATAATCTCTGAAGATAATGGCACAAATTAATAATTGCTTCTATATTCATGGCTGGAAAACATGTTTTTTTTGAAAAGTAGTGTGATGGCGAAAGGGAGCAGCATTCATTCACCTTCAGAGGTACTTGATATCACGTAATGCAAAATCTGAGAGCGGGTTGCATCATTCCACACTAGAAAAAAGCTTTGCATTTCTAATTTGGATGAATACAACAGAGGAAGAAAAATCTCCATTTTTTTGAAGCAGTGATAGAGAATTATATTAATTCTTTATGTCTCATACTGTCAGACTGTTTAAAATTTAATAATCAGAAATGTAGATGAACAGTTGTAGGCCATTATTCGTGGTCATCAATGCTGAACTGCCAGTAAAATATATTCTGAAGTTACAAAGAGATTATTTTCTGTCTTCTTATGAAAGAAATACTTGTTATTTCCCAGTCTGTACTGAAACCAGTCCCAATCATAAAATAATCATAATCAGAATAATCTCAAACTAGACTTTTTTTGCGAGGCTAAATGTCAAGGCCAAAACGAAACTACTGAATTCTTCTATTTTAGATTGTATGCACAGTGAGGGATGATCATACACAAAATGCAGAAATCATGCTTGAAAGTGTAAATTTATTCCAGACTAGTTTTCTAAATACTTGAAGTAGATTAATCTAAAACTTCATCATTTCTTATATTCATGTATAACAGTACAGGTATCAGTGGACTTACTGTTGTCAAGATCTGGAATAATGCTTCAACTAGATACTTTTCTCTTTTGACATGAACATTAAATGTGCATAGAGTGTTCATAAAAATTCTTTGTAGGGCTCTTTTCAGTGTGATTCTAATGTGGACTGAGGATATGGAATGTTACCTTGACAGAAGCAAAGATGTATCACCTGCCTGTCTATTTGTACAAGTTAAACACAAACAACACCAGCTAAAATAAGGTAGAGAGCTATAGTTTACAACTCATCAAGAGCATTTTAAATTAAGGTGTTTTTGTCTATACACCCAGAATAAAAAAGTTTAGTAGGTCATTCTCCTGCTAATATGCATCAAGTTATATGGTTATTCACTTTCATTTTTCTAGGAGCTGCAGTGTACACTTAACCAAAAGAGAAAGTGTCACCAGTCTTCAATAAACAATATTGTGTGCAAAGTTTCTTCCTCTTCAAAAGCTCTCCAGGGGAAAAGATACTGGTAATTTACTTTTATTGAAGCAGATCTCACTTGGGAGTAAACATGAGAGAATGATGACTGAAGATAGATAAGGCCTCTCTGCCTCCCATTTTTAAATCAGAAGAAAACATCAGTGATGAAAATTTTCATGCTGTGCTTCTCTAATTTGTACAATTGGATGCATTAAAGGCATATTTTCATAGAACCAGCAAACACAATGCTTACTTTGTGCTTTTTGTTCTCCTGCTGCCCCACACAGATGTCGTGTGGGTTTTGTTGTTTTGATTATTGGAAAGACTTCTATTTGTACCTTTGTAAACACAAATAAACAGAGAACAGCCGTATCTTACTCGATGACATAAAACTCAACAAATTCCTAGCTCAGATATAGATGTTGAATCGTGTCTGATACTCAGTAGATTATATATANAGTATTTCCTTGTGACTCTGCACTAAATCTGAGATTCCTTTTTAGTAAACAAAATGATATCACATATCACCTCAATTTAAAGAAATGGAAGCAAAACATTAAATCGGTATTCAGCTAAACAGCAGTGCAATTTGTCCAGGATTAAGTATCAGTTGAAATCTGTTATGATACCACACATGCACTTTATCCAACCCTTGCTTTCTAACAGTAGTTGCCATAACTACTAAAATATTNACAAAAGATATGGTATTTTCAGCAATAGTTTTGAGTATTTGAGTAGTTTATTTGGAGTATTTTTGCTTTTCAATGACAATGAGTTTATTTTTAATTTTCTCATGTTCCTACTGCCACTTACACATTTTCTCAGGGACAACTATTCTCAGATTCAACAGTACCCAGCTCCCATTTCACAACTTGTCAAATGGCTACTCAGGCAGAAAAAAATCAACCCATATGTAGTCTCTGTAGACTGAAAATTAGCTTACTCATAGTTATGTCTCCTTATGGGAATTACCAATTCACTGATTGCTGAAAAGGCTGCCAGCTCTAACAGGAGTCCTCAGCGGTCACTGAAAAACAAAAACAAACAAAAAAAACTAATGCCAGTAACCTCTCTACTTCATATGAACTCAGTAAATTTTGCCTGTGTTCATACTTGCACTGGCTGCACAACACTTATCTTTTTAATCTAGTTATGAAACCAGTAATCGAGTGTTTGAGTCCTGTATTTTGAAGCCACAAGACAGGATTACTTTCACTTAACTTTCAACATTTACAATGTAGCTTTCTACATACGAGGGAGTTATCCTAAGCTTCCTTTTTACTGCAGACAGTTAATCACTTAGTGATATGATTCATCTGACCTATGTTAGACATCAGTTTTAGGATAAATCTACAGCTGCTCAGATTAATCCTATCTAATGTGACTTTATCATAGAGCAGTAAGAGTATTACCAACTTAGAAATAAATGTAAATATTCCTAATTTTCTTTTTTCTGCAAGCCTCCTTTGATGAAATACAGAAAATTAGAATTTTTAATGCCTTTTCTGACAGAATATGCTAATAACAGAAAACTGCATAGATCAGACGCTCTGGAGTAATCAGGGTTCTCCATGCAGTGTGGAATCCAGTGACTATTAAAGATTTTTAATTTCTGCTCAACTTACTCCTATTAATAGATATAACAATATTATTAAGAAGAATTTATTTCCTGGATTATTTTAAATGACAGATTCAATACAGTCGAGTAGGAACATTCAGTTATATTTAACCTCCCTTATGAGTGGTTTGACTTGATGGTCTGACCTCTTAATCAAGGATTTTACGATTCTGATGAGTTGATGTCTATGTTTCTTAAATATTAATGTCGACAGTTTATGGAACTGAAGGACTTTTTCCCCCAGTGTCTTAAAATGGTAATTCTGATTCTACAACGAGCTAACTATATTAATATGACAGCAGTATTTCCTTGTGACTCTGCACTAAATCTGAGATTCCTTTTTAGNTTTTTAGTAAACAAAATGATATCACATATCACCTCAATTTAAAGAAATGGAAGCAAAACATTAAATCGGTATTCAGCTAAACAGCAGTGCAATTTGTCCAGGATTAAGTATCAGTTGAAATCTGTTATGATACCACACATGCACTTTATCCAACCCTTGCTTTCTAACAGTAGTTGCCATAACTACTAAAATATTTTTTCTATAAGTTTCCTGATTCAGGTTTATACGCAGCAAACAGAAATACTGGTACATGTGGAAAATCATGAGCTGCTAGAAATGGTGTAAAAAGCTACATGATTGCCATATTTTTTTTTCCCAATACGTGGTAAAAGAGGGATAGGTATAGGTGAGTGAATACTATCACTTAAGTATGGAGAGTTTTAAATAGATGTCCTGCCAACTCTTACCAATCCATGCTAAAACCCATACCACTGAATCTACTGTTTATCCTCAGGACATTAATGTCTAAACACATTGGTTTTCCTCAACACTGTTTGTCTAATGGTCTGTTCCTGTGTCAATCTGTTTGCAGCTGGTCCCCGAAGACTTTAGGAGATGACTAATTCAGCCATTGGTCAATACTCTTGTGCAATATTCTTTGAAATAAATGAACACAAGATCTCACCAATAAGTCCTAAAATAAAAGGAAGTCTGTCCTTACTCACCTGTCTCCAGATGGGACATGGAGAGACAGTTGACCTACATGTAAAACTCCAAAATAAATATCAAGGATGTGATTCTCCTGAAGTCCATATCCAAACAGAGTAAAATGACTGGAAGAAGTGGACCTTAAGATGTATTTTTCTCCAATATAATTGCTATTGGGCTAATTTTTAGTGCTTGTTACCCAGAATATTAGATTTTGTAGGCTGCTGTTGAATATATAGCTATTATAGCTATTATAAGGATGCCAGGCATTCTGCTCAGTCCTCCAAATCTTATGAGGTAATGTGTATGAATGGTATGACACAGATGCTGACCTTTTTTTCTCTCTTTAAGTGGAAATTGTCTCGCTTAATTCTTCAAGATTCTTCTGGCTTTCTTCAGCTTCCTGTGGAAAGTGTAAAGCAAGATTCTGCAGGGGAAGAAAAACTTGCCACATATTACTGATAATTGTATATATAAGAGAGAAGAGAGTTGTGTTTGTGTGGGAAGCCTTAACAGCAGAATTTTTGGCTTGTATGTTTCAATTTGTAAATAAAAGTTTACGAACAGGAAAACTTCAAAATAAAACCTCAAAATAATCTGTTGCATGGAGTAAAAATACCACAGGGGAAAAAAACCCAACAAACACATAAAGGTGGAAAAAGATAAAAAAGTTTTGAGATATATTCATCAGGGTCATCTACTCCATCTTTTTGTCATTTCTTACCACCCAGCATGTTCTTCTGAATTGCAAACACACATAGCTTTTTTAATTACTGTAATTTAGTCAGTTATAAACTGCAGAACTTCCCAAGGTCTGTAAAGTTTGTGTAGATATTGCACATTCAGTATTTTGGCAGTGTGACTTCTGTAGGGGCTTTGCTACTGGTTGGCCGGAAGAGTCAAAGGTGTCTGGCTGAAAGCAGTTTACCCTGAACATATGAATGCTGAGGTACACAATTTTCTTTATGCAAGGGAGAGAGCCCCAGCAAAAAAAACTGGAGAGGTCACAAGAAACTTAGTTAAATCTAACTTTTAGTTTTCATTCCATGGCAAAGAATAGAATGCAACTTTACAAAAGTAAATTCTCACTGCTTCTTCCCTCACTGCAGCCTACGGCTGTAAAATTCTGGGATAAAAGGGTTAAAGGATTTTATTTTTTTCTTAAAATGTCAGCATGTTCTATATTTCTTCCTCCCAAAGACGAGAAAAGTAGTTCTGTAGACTGAGTAAAATTTTATTTGAACATTCAGCAAAGTAAATGATTACTTTGGATAACATTTTATAGTGATAAGATGTCAGCTAATAGACTTGATTAGAACTGAGTCAGCAAATAGTTTTCCTTTTTCCTTTACAGACTCGAGTACATAGAAATGGCAATAACATGCTGAGAATGGACAGCAAAAAGGTGAATATTTTTCTCAGTGTGTAAAATTCCAAGTCAGGAAGAAGTCCATCTTGCCTTATGGGGTGAGTTTTTATAATTGCTTATAATGAGATAAAAGATGGTTTAAAAATAACTTCTGCCTCATAAATAACAAAAAAAGCCTAAATTTGTGTGGCTACTCTCAAACTATCTCTGCCTTCTTTCCCCCAAAATAAATGGGTAAAATATTTGTGCATCTGTATTTGAGCTGACTGTGTTTGTATTTGTGATATAATTGAAAGTCTGATATTTTTCTTGCTACTGACATTTGAACTTCAGATTTAACACCAACTTCTTTAGTGGCTTATTTTTTTTTATCTATAAACTCATTAGAAACCATTAAAACTGAAATAAAAATTTGAATATTTAGGAAGTATCCACTTCAGGAAAGAAGTACTTTCTTTTGTTTATATATCATTATTGTCTAGGATCCCCATCTAGACGGGACCTCTCAGCACTTGCAATAATATATTTTCTTCCATTGTACTTATTTCCAAAGATATATTCACTGCAGTTCCTAATGCATTGTTTCATATGTTCTACTGTTTTCCTGTACTGTAATATTTTATTGCACTTTTAATGTCTTTTCTTTCTCCCCACACAATTAACTTTTTAGTGAAGCAAGAACTGAAAAGAAAAGATGTCTTCTGATCACAAGTGTTTTTCTCTCTACTGGGCTGAAAGAAAGCAGTATTAAAATTTATTGTGACTAAGGGAAATATCCCATTCTAAATTATGCCATATTCAGAATAAATAAGATGAATTTAGGTTAGCTTGAACAAGGACTTAGTATGTAGTTTGATAGATTGTTTCACAGCAGGAAGCAAAAATTTTGCAAGTGGAACATGCAGAAGGGAGGAAAGTAACAAGGAGTTAGGTTGTGTTTTAGCTGCAAATACAGAATCTCTATATCATACTTCGAATAAAGATTCCTTTTTATAAGAACTAGAGGACTTCCAAATACTTATAAAAACTTATGAAATCTCTTGGGCTTGAGCATAGAATTTAGGGTCAAATTATACTCGATTGATGATTGCTTTGGTTTCTTCATTTGCATGCAGTGGACATTTGACACGATCATTTGAGATCACTTCAACTTATTGTTAAAATGGAATACTGGCATGCAACTGCATACTGTGCAATTATTTTGCTGTTTCTCTCTTTTCATAAAATCAAAGGTTAAAATTAAAAATAGAAAATCTCATCTCTCACAGAGATGATTTAGACACTGATTTAGAAGAAAAAAGTTATTTTGTCCATTTTCAGTAATTTCAGCAGATGTTGAAAAAATTTTAGCAAAGAAATCAGGTTTATGACATCCAAATACAAAGGCTAAAACCCTGGCCTCCTTATCATAAGTAAATTTTTCATTTATTTATATCTTATTTTCCACACGTTCACAAAGATGCAAGTGAGGAAAGAAAACTTAAAAAGGGAACAAATTAATTAATTAATGATTGATCTGTCTGACTCAAAATATAAATAGGTACAAGATATACATGCAATACTACTAGTGAAAAATTATTTTGTCTAAGCCCTCTTAAGGTTTAAGTATTGCCAAATCTGCTAGAAAGGCCAGATTTTGTGTGGTGCTTATTGTACTCTTAAGTCATGCTCCTATAAACAAACAACTCAATTAACACAAACTTACTCGTTGTTCTAATTCCTGCTTAATAGCTACTGATGGTTTTTACTGTCAGTTCAAAAAGTACTTCCCTGCTGTCACACAAAAAAAGGGTGATGTCTTCAAACATAAAAGTGGATGACTGCAAATGTTGCTGCTATATAGTAAAAAGTTTCTTATTTGGATTTTTCTTAGCTCTAAAAAGGGTTTGCTGCCATATTACCTATTTTGGCTTTTTGGCAGAACCCAAATGATAGCATGATCTATGCCAACAGAAAACAAACAAACAAACAAACAAACAAAAAGACCTGAAAATTTAATCATCAAGAATACAGTTGTTTTGTTTTGTTTTGTTTTGTTTTGTTTTTTTAGCTACATATATTCTATTGAGCATACTTGGGAATGCACTTGGGCAGAGGCTAGTTGGCAGAGAACAGTCCATATCTAAGGTAATACACTTTGTCTGCTTCCACACCATGATGTCTGTATGCAAAGCCCTATTGGAGATGGTGTAAGAGACGGTCCGAAG
>VYZQ01046595.1:1844-33116 GCA_013400655.1 Mystacornis crossleyi | reverse complement strand
GAGATAAGTCTGAGATGGGAAAGCGGGCCTAGTGCTGTTGTACATTCCGTGCTAGCTGTAAAAAATGGGTTTCTTCAGTGTCATGTGGAGAACTTCAGTGCTGACTTTCTAACATCTTCTCTCACAAACATTCAGCATTTTCTAGAAGATGAAACTGTCGCAGAAGTGATGCCTATGAAGATAAAAGTTTCTAATGCAAGGATTAATTTAAAAGTATGTTAACAATGAGATACTTGGCTGCTCTAAAAAAAATTGTGTTCTTGTTTCTTTGATGATAAACTACTAATCTGGATACAGTTAACTTCAAAGAAACTGCTATCATACTCTGAAAGGTCTTTAGATAACACTAAAACAATTTTAAAATCCATAGATTTGGTTAGCTCTGTGGTATGCCTGGAGGGGATTTATCTGCATGACCAAGCTATTTGTATGAATTAATATTTTATACTTTGCCTCCTCTCCCAAATCTCTCTTGTAGAGTGACAATGTCTGGGAATTTTATATGTAAGGTGTATCAAGCTTCTAGAGGCATAATGCGGGTTTTTCTGGTTGGGCTTTTTTTTGCTTAGCAAAGTATATGGTTTTCTAATTACAAACCATGGATTTTAAAGGTTATTTCTCTCTCCTAGTTGGAGGATAGTTCTTGCAATGAAAGTTCTGTACAAAACAAGGAAAAAGGTTATGGAATTCCAGTGCAAACCACTTGAACACTGTTTCTTATAACCCAAGTTTCATATTCTGCTCTACCTAGAAACAGATACTAAACAATGCAAGCATTTTTCAGCACCATATCTTAAAATAGTAACATTAAGAGGACACTTCTGCTCAAGTCTCTTAGGGGATTTTCTTTCAGACATTTAAAGCAGATGGTGAGTTCTGTGCTGCACAACCACTGCATATAAAGATAAGGACACTTTTTTGAGGGGTGTAGAACAACAGAAAAACAAACAAACATAAAGATAATTATCACATTGCTTTGGACAGTAGTAAGCACCCATATAAACTTTGAACAAGGTAAGGACTGGAAGAGCAGCTCCAGTTCTACATCTCGGGCTAAGGTGTTGATTCTGCCAAGATCATTATTGACTGGAAAGGCAGTTGTATTGTGCTCTACTCAAAATGCATCAGTATTCCTTCCCTCAGTGATACAGCCCTTCCAGCCCCTGAGGATCTTTGGGCACTCTTTTATTTCTCCGTTACAGGATTAGCACAAGCATTTTCTTTAAGACCTGTGGATCTGTTGCTTAGATTTCAGTGGATCACAAACATGAATACCCAAATGCAAATAGCGAAGTCTTTACATATAGGCATTTGCATTTAGAACCAGGATTGTGCTGGTTTATTGGCAAGAAGGCAGACTTAAGCAAATGTTCTTGAGAAAGGAGCTGCTTGAGATGGGGAATGTACATTAATAAACTGGCAACAAGATTCTGCGTGGCAGCAAAAGCACCCAAGTCCTCACTCAGCAGTGCACCCAAGTCATGATAAAGTTACTCATGATGGTTGACAAACTGCAAATTTGACACAGATATGATTCATTTCTATAAAGTTGTTGGGTATTATGGCATGAGAGGATATGGTTCCAATGTATGCTGCATTGCCTATTTAATGCAGCATGTTCTTTTATTTCTTCTGCATGAGAATTGATGCAGTGTGTTTCATGGCAAGGGAGGAATTTAAGAAAGATTATTGTTTGCATTTTCTGCTGCAATCTCAATACTGTTTTAAGAAATTTTGGAAGTTATATCTCAACAGCTTTCTTGGTACACATTTAATGCTGATATATATAGTTTCTGATTATACTGGCTGTATTATTCTGTTTGACAGGGATAATGAACTATAAAGACTTCCTGGTGTGTCCAAAGAAGTAATTTGTGAAGTTTCTCTTCTGTTAAATACAGTAATATAACTAAACTGCAGCTGGTGTCATCCCAAACTAAATTCTAAAAAGACAAAATCTGCTCAAGAATGATAGCTGTACCCATTCAATCTTTAAATAGTTCAAGGGAAAATCAGATACTATATAGTACAGCCTTATCTGTGACTCAGAGAGCTCCTGAGCTAACAAATGTCTTTGGCTGGGGTATAATCTTATTGAGATGTCTGTAAAAACACTTTGAAGTATTTTAGGTGGACTGTATATTGAGTTCAGCAGACTTACTCCAGAGATAATTTTGAGCCTTTAATACTATCCCTGGGAGAGAAGAATGGAGCCAAAGTTTAGTGGAGATCTCATTAGAAAATTGTGCTCTGAAACATTACCTTTCAAGTTTTATTAAATCTGCTTATGTTTAAATGAATATCCTAATTATCTATTTTGATTTCCTCATAAACTCATTTTTGATTATATGTATTTTTTAGGATGACAGTCCACGTGAAAATCTCAAGGCATCTGAGCTGGTACCCATAAAACTGCATATTGACATACTCTGGATAGAAAGAAATGATGATGGCACTTTTCTCATTAGAGGTTTGTATGTTCCTGCAGCTTGATAGCTCAATTCTAGAATCCAATTGTTTTTTTCCTTTGTGCATACACGTAATTAATTGTCAAAAGATAACTGATGATAATTTGTGTAAGGTGTGTTGCCATGTGCCTTAATTCTAAGTATAGTCCCAAAAAGGAAGACTACCTTTTTGACTAGTGTAGAGGCTGTGATAACCCACAGCTGAGTCAACCTGAGAAAAAATAAAAATATGCTTATAATATCATCAGGATATGCTTCATCAGTGCATATCACTTCATCATTATAAGTTTAGGGTTCCTTTGTTGCTACAAAGCAAACAAAAAAACTGCCTTTCTTTACAGAATACCAAGGTGGTTACCATCTTTGTTGTTTTGTGTTACAGGTAGTAGTAGAAACTACTGTAAAACAAAAAACTATTTAAGAAGTACAAGTAGCAGTTTCCAATTCTGTGTATCACAGCACTGTCCTGGCAGCTCAGGGCTGGATTGCAATGAGACTTGCATTTAGAACAGTGATTTACTTTGTATTTTTCATGAAGCATAGATGTGTGCTTAGGGGGGGTTTCTTACATGCGTGGAAAAATATGAAATACTCATAACGAGGCAATACATACAGAGCTGAAACTTCACTGTTGCCTTTCACAGATACGTCAAAGAATCATAGTATAGGTTGGAGGTCTAGAGGTCATCTAGAGGTCATCTGCTCCTACTCCTAGCTCAAAGCGGGGGCAGATTAGATAAAATCGTTCAGTGCTGTGTCCAGGCAAGTTTTGAGCATCAAAAGGCAATACCACAACCTGCCATAAATAATCCATCCCAGTGTTTGGCCATTCTTATGATTAATTTTTTTGATAATGTGTAATTGAAATCCCCTTTTTTTGCAGCTTGTGTCTGTTGCCTCCTGTCCTGCCGTCTCAAGACAGAGGTGCTTGATCGCCTGCCAGGCACCTCAGGCACGTCTGGTCCATCTTCTCTACACATTTCCACTAGGCATACAAAAGTCGCATTACGATCACCCTACAGCCTTCTCATCTTCAGATTTGACGAGTGCATCTCACTCAGCCCCTCATTTGTACATCATGTGCTCTTGGCCACAGTTATCTTGGTAGTCCCGTGCTGTCAGTATCTTTCTCACACTTGGGAGTCCAAAACTGGATCCAGTATTCTAGATATGGTCTCACTGGTGCTGAGTAATGGGGAATAACAGCTTCCCTCACCTTGCCAGCTATACGCTTGCCAGTACAGCCTGGCTGTTCCTGGTTTTTGCTGTCAGAGCTCACTGCTGACTCATGATAAATCCTGTTGACCAAGGCCTAGAGGTCATGTTGACCAAGGCCTAGAGGAATGTCGCTTTCTGTCCAGTTGGTCCCCAACCTGTAGCAGAGCAAGGTGTTATTGACTGTCTGCTATAGGACTTCACATTGGCTTCAGCTGAACTTCATGAGGCCCCAGTCAGTCTGTCTCTCCAGCCCATCCACGTTCCTCTGAAAAACAGCTTTTGTTGTTTTTTGTTTTTTTTTTTTGAAACCCATCAGTGTGTCAGTCACCCACCCTTCAATTTGGTGAAGTTCACAGAACTGCAGAGGGTGCACGCACCCTTTCATCCAGGTCCTGGATATGTTAATCCAGCAATAAGCAATGTATTGTATGATTTTAGAGGCTGCAGGATGATCTTAATGCCCCCTTCATCCGTCTGATGGGAAGGTATAGCAAAGATGGACCAGACTTTCCAGAGGTATGCTGTGGCATGATTAATTTATACGTGTTATCTAATGCATTGTTTGAGTTAAAGATGTTCAATGCATTTTGGTCATCTTTTAAAATTAAACATTGAAAGTTTAGTAATATAGTGAGAAAATACATAATTTTAAGGTTTCTTTCAGTTCATATTTTTTCCCCTTTTTGCTGAAGTGCTCTGATCCGTGTTCTTGTCTTGGACTGCTCGCGTACAGTGACTTCAAAAGCATAAGGTCAAATGCCATCTGCACTGCAGTGATAAGTGTCTGCAGTGCTACATCTTTTGAGTCCTCATGTGTGTGGTGAGAGGAGGGGGTAATGAACAAAATATCCTTGTTTAGAAGGAAATGCTTAAAACACAAAACAAGCCCAGGGTATTTTTTAGGCTACGTCAAACCATGACCCTCACTTTTCCCCTTGATGTACAACAGCATATTTTAACAGCGTATTTTTAACACACTTCAGTTACAAGTCCTAGAAAATTTCTTTGATACCAAATAATTAAAGCTATTTTCTAATTTAAAAACTTGGTCCTGCAGGTTTATCTCACTATGTCTTTAAATGTTAATGCAGTCTTCAGAGAACCTGGAGACAGTATGTTAATAGCAGTATTAATAGTTCTCAAATTTATGATTATTCAGAGTGCATATTCTGTGGTGATGATACGGGTCGGTATAAAAAGGTGTTTCTTTTCTTCAGGCTGAAAGTTTATATGTTGTTTCTTTCTTCCTCTAAAAGATTATGAGTTTTAATTAAATTTTATTCTTAAATTTGATCTTGAGAGGAGAATATAAATGTACTTAATACTGTAAGTATATTTGGTTTTGATGGATTTAATTTTTTTACTGATAAGAATAAAGCGTAAAAAAATTTTTTGACAAAACCCCTGCACACTATTTCTGTGATACAGACAATCAAAAAGTAAATGATGTGTCAAAGATGAAGAATTCAAGCAGTACATTGCAGCAAGCAGTGGGATCTGTTGAACATAAAACACAGGACCAAGCCACACAGACTACTTGTGAAATGCCCAGACCTTCTAAATCAAGCAGGGATTCAGCTGACTTCCTTAAAAATGAGGTATTAAGAATCGATTTTGACTTCACCTTGCCCCCTCAAAATTATGTTACAGTCATTATTAATCATAATTGTAAGGCTATCTGGTGTGGGCCTGGGATGTACTTCTGTTTAAAAATCTGTTTGAGATGGAAAATATGAATCATGGATATTATAACACGGTTCAGGAATTTATTACTGCTTTCTAAACAGAGTATTAATACACTGCACCCTGATTCTTTTCCTTCATGTCGGAGGGAGTTTTATGAGGGAATTTTCTTCTCCCTATCTCCCTCATCCCTGTACAACACAGCTGCCAAAGACAAGGGACTTGGCTGTTTAGTCAGACCCTTACTGATCTATCAGTCATACCCAGATTTTGAATGGATGATGACAGAAGCCACATGTTAATTTGGCTGTTTTTCCCACTGGGTAAGAATCTGTTCCTAGAGCTCAGAATCTTGGGTCATTTCCATTTCATTCCAGAATGGAAATAGCATAGCTAAAACACTGGCTATCCCACCTTTTGAGCTAATTGCATCAGCTCTCTCCATGTTCTACTCTCACTGACTGAGAATCAGTTGCAATTTACTCAGCCTCAACAAACCTCTGCTCGGCAATGAATGGGAGTGTTTGGTATTTTAAAAGTTACTGTCATGGAAAAAAGTTGTCAGTATGCGGAATACTAATAGCTTTGTTTTCTAACCCAATCATTTCAGCTTATTGAAGAAAATGAATGTCTCAAACAGGAACTAGCCAAAGCCAAAATGGCTCTTGCTGAGGTCCAAATGGAAAAAGATGCCCTGCTTCATCGCATGAAGAAGATGAATGTTGATCATCAGTAGGACAGTGTTCTGTTGGTGCAAGGCATCATCATCATAACCGCAGGTGGTGGTGGCACCTAAAATACTGTCTGCAAATCACTTGAAAATGCAGTTATTTTTTTGCTTACAGACAAAGTTTTCTCATTACAAAAAAAATGTTTGTGAACCAGGTACTATTCTGAAATTATCGTTAAACATTGTAACTTTTTTCAGCCCATTTTAAATTGAAATGACTTTGGAAAAGTCAGTTTATACTGTACTTTATTAATTTACTGAGGAAAAAATCATATCATCTACTTTTAATATTATCAAAGGAAATGTTATTTTTAAAATATTTCTGAGAAGTGGATGGTTCATCAAGGAAAGAAGGTGCCTGGGTGCATAACAGAGTCCGTGTACCACGCCTCACTAACAAGGTGTACCTCTCTTTGTTAAGGTGGTTTGTTGCCAGAAGATATCTGTACAAGAGGTTACATTTGCACTATGATGATACAGGCTAGATCCTCTAGAATAGAATAGCTACTGAAAATAAAAATACCAGCCCTAAACTGGCCCTAAATTCAGTGTAATTTGCCCCGAGAGGATTTTAAGTATAATCCTCTGGTGCTATAGAGTTCCATATATTTCTTCCATATGCACTCCTAAAATAACACAGTAAATGCTGGAGAATTTAAGAGGGCATACTACTGGGCTTTCCTTCTGCTTGAAGGTCCACTGTAGCTGTACAGCTGATGTAATTTAGGCATTCACACTTTGTTTCTCCTCTCTCTGTGAAGAGGATATAGGCCTGCTATAGGATCTGGCCCTTTGTGACAGGTGAGCTTTGAGCCATTTTGCATGCATGTCTGATTCCTGCACAACTCATCAGACATGCCCAAGGATTTGGTTCAGTGTGTTTAAATAAGTAATGTCAGTGCTTGTGAGGGGGAAAAATCCTACTGGGATTCATTAGTTATATATTGCTTTTTTTTTTGATAAAAAAGCTGTAGAGAATCACTTAATTACCCAATGAAATTGTGAGATTACATGAAATGTAATTATACAGTTTAAATTATGGGTGATTTGTACAAATTGAACAATAGTTTTCAGCTAAAAACTGGTACAGATTAATAAATAAAAAAGCACAACACTGTAAAATAGAGAATATAAGAATGTGCTTCTAAACAATTTGGGAAACAACATACAGAACTGTATATGCCTGTAAGAGATTGTCTTTGCTAGAAGTAAAACTGACTGAATAATTTAACTAGTGACCTTGAATCTGACAAATGAAAATCTTTTAATTGCTACCACAATTGTTTCTGCTCCATGGGATGTTGGAGGGAAGTTCTGTTTGTAGATAAGCAAACAAATCTCAAAAAGTATTTAGTATCCTGTGGTTTGACATTGCATATTCGGGTTGTCAAACTAGTTTTAATTAAAATGGTTTTCATTAAAACTTTTTGGAGGACATGTAATTTGCACTGCTGAAAATAGTTACTGAAAGTGTAGATTTTCATCAAGAACTCTATAAAAGAACTGGTTCAGGCACTATTTTAAAGAGTGCCTTATGAACCCTTAGTTGAAACTCTTCTTAATGCCCATGGAAATTTTTATTTTATTATTCTGAATTAGATGAAAAAATACACACACAATGTTTCTATTAGAGAAATGAAATATTTGTATTTCAATAGTTATATAAGACAACACAGTATTAAATACGAGTGGTGCAATTTCACATAAATATAAATGTCAGATTCAGGGGAGAAGTTCTCCATTGGTTTAATTCTGGTTGGTACTATTAAAATAATTCTTATTTGGTTTATCCTTGCCAAGATCTAGTTGGAATTAATCTGAGGAAAGGAATGTATAGAGTGCTTAGTAGCATGTTGCTAGAATATTACATTGAGAATTGTCTAATTTTTAAAAAGAAATAAATAGCAATATCAAATGCCTGTCTTTTTTACTGCATAAGCTAAAATCTGCTTTTTTTGAGAAAAACCAGTTGCAAACCAAACCCAAAACAGCAGCCCAAACCAGCCCTTCTGAGAACAGTTGTTGAAATTCAGGGTGTTAATTCCTAGCGCTTCATTATAACTGAATACATTTCTACTTCATGGCCTTTTTACAGTAATGAGCATCACCTGTGGACAGTTCAGAGGAGATGGGTGTGCTTGGTTGTGAGCTGGACAATATGAGAGTCATTGTACTGCATCATTCTGAAATGTGTTTTGCTATTGAAAAAAACTGCAGAGGGAGAGTTAATTTATTAATGTTTGAAAGTACAGAGTTAAACTAAGCTCTAATAGGTTATACTAAGCATAGTTATGAAAAGACTCAGAATTTTTTTAAAAAGTCTTAATTCATCCTCAAGGCTCTGCTAGTGTTCATAACCTCCTAGACAGGAAGTTTACTATCAGTAGAGCCTCTTGCTTTTATTCTGCAAGGAACTAAATGGAAGACAGTTTGGAGAATTTCAGTGTATACAGAAAATTGACTCTAGAAGTCCGGTAGGAACCGTGTTTTATTTTACATTTTCTGTGGAAATTTAAACTGGTCTACAGTTTAGCTTAACACTCTTAATCTTGTTTAGATATGGTGGTTTAATGTCTTATGAAGTTTTCGCATCAGTTCACCGTAAAGAGGCTGTGCCCTTTCCCAGGCTCTGTCACTGAATCTTTCTGACATGTGCTGTTTCAGTTCTCACTGCAACTCTAGCTTTGTTGGTAAGCACCAGCTTTAAATCAGTGTTCTGTGGCCTTACAGTATTACTTTTAAAAGGCCTGTTGGAGAGGGAGTTTTGTAGAGACTATACCTGCTCCGGCCCCTTCTGCCTAAGTCTTTTATTTCCCGGTTCCATTAGCCATGTCTGTTTGTACACTGTCTCCCTTAGGAAATTACGTGGGAGTCTTAAACTAGGATCACAAGTGATCTCTAAAGGATAACTGCTAGCTTCAGAAAACTTCATATGTCTGCCATGATAATGGTTTACTCAAAACAATTCTATAATAAATTAAAGGAGAATGTGATAATAAAGACTTATATTAAGCACCTACAGTTCCAAGAGTACAAAATGTACGTAAGTATTGCAGAGGGAAACTCTTTGCAGTGACCAGATTTCAGGTAAGTAATGATGGACACAGTGGTTTCTATATTAAAAAATGTGCTCACATTGGTCTAGTTCTTAAAACATTCCTCACAAAATGCTTGAAGATTTTCAGCTCACTGTTGCCATCTGCACAATTTTAGAGTGTACATCGGATTCCAGTTCAGCTGTTGATATAAGTGAACGTCTTTTTATCTGTTGTAGGAACAGAACATCACCTTGCTAATACGCTAAGTAGCAATGAAATTATGGGCACTTGCTGTGAGATCCACTAATTCACCCCTCCCAGTAGGGAAATGAGTTTTTTGACAATCCTGCAATACAACCTTATCTTTTTTTAATTCCAACCCATGCACTTCACTTTTGCTGACTGGCTTTTGAATAGCAGCCCCATTTCCTGTGCCTCAGCCAAGATCCGAGTCATTGTGAACCCAGCCGCAGGCTTTGTAGTGCTGAAGCACAGCTCTCAAGTGCTGAGGCTAACGCGTGGCTTCCAGCGGTGCAGCACCAAGCAGCGCGCTCAGCTCACTCTGCTGAGTGCTCTGGCAGTGACCGCCTCATCTTAGTAACAGCAGGAAACCTGAGAGCACAAGCAGCACAAAGATTATGCTAAGCAGCATTAAGGGATGCAAAACTTGGATAGGAGTAGTGGTCTTTGCTGGAGGAACAAAGCTTTGTTTCTCAATAAAATCAGGAAAAAGCATAAAGATTGCTGGTAAATAGAAGCTGTATATTTACAGTTGTTGACAGTTCTAGGTATTTTTGGCATGCTTATATAAAAACTTAATTAAAATTGTTCTGATTTTAAAGTTTATGAAAGATATCTTTGATCACTTCATTATTTCAAGAACTTTTTTGCAACTCACAGCTTCTCAGATACTACAGAATGTCTTGCAAGTATGTGTCATGCTACTTGCTAGCTGAAACACATTTGCAGGAATTAAATCTTCAAAAATCAACTAAACTCTTGATAGCCTGTGTTCTCTCCCAAAATAAGGGGTACCTTCTGCATCCCAAAGAGATGAATTTTTTAAAATGCCACCTAATGAAATGGGTAGATAATAACATTTTTAAAAGGTCATTTTTTTTGTTTTATCTGCCATTGCCCAAGCCACTCCTAAGCAGTTACAATAAAGTATCTGTATTTTATTATTTCTTCACTATCTCCTGCCTTCCTTTTGTTGCCATTACTTGCTTTAGTATGAGTGGAAGTGGAATATATGTATTTCCTTAAAGCTTTCCACCATGTCTTCTCAGTATTAAATCTTACGTAGTTTTAAGAATCCCTGAGAGCATTGTTTTGGAAGTAAAAATAAGATGTACTTATGTTGTATCTTCTGTGAGAGTAAGATGGCAGTGTGTGGAGCATAATGCATGAACTGGTTAATGCACTTTTCCTAGGAAAGACTATGTCTGAAACCACCATGGTTTGAGTTAGATAATTGGTAGTATTTTAAATATATGACAGAGACATGAAGACATGAGCGCTTCAGAAGTGGTGGTCTGAGGCAGTAAGTGCTGAATAAAGAGGCAGCCTATGCAACTTATGGGTGGAACAAATCTGCAAACCTCAGTACACCACTACCATGGAAGATGCAACTGCCAGAAACAACTTCTGTCAGTGTAATTGTACTGTTCTGGCAACCGTGGAGTTTTTGAGCACTGGAAAACACCTCTGCGATGAGAATCACCATCTTGCAGCCTATGAAGGTTACTATTTCACCGAGAAGAGAAGCCGCGCTTAGGTGCGAGTGTTTCAGAGGAGGTTGGTGTAAGGCCGCGCCTCCCCCGCTGAGCGGCGCTGCCGCCAGGCGGCGGTGCCGGAGCCATCCCCGGGGGGACGGGCGGCACAGGCGCCACCAGAGTGGGAAGTGTCACCGGACAGCCTGAGCTTCCGTAAACTTCTGATGATCACTTTCATAACATGACTTTAAATCTGAGGGCTTTTTTTTTTTTTCCAGATTTAGGTAGCTTAGCTTTGTTTATACTACCTTCTTTATGGCATATGTTTTCCTCTTTAAGTAAATCACATGAATTGCCTAAACAGTGTCAGAAGAAAGATTTTCTTCCCCCTTTTAGCTTTAAATAAATTCTAAAGCCTTATTTTCTCTGCATATTGTCCCTTTTATGGTAAGATAAAACCAGATTTTTATGGTAAAAACAAACCAGATTTGTTGTGCTTCATCATTATCTCTTAAAAGTGTGGAATAAATTTTTCTGGTCTTCCTGTCATTATACAGATTAAAAGCTCCACCTTGATATCAACAATGTATTTGTTCAGTTTCCTTGCTAACTAGAAAAACCCCTCATTTTTAATAAAAGGAGCATATAGAAAAGGTTTCCTATGTTTCTTTGGGAACAACCGAACGTAGTCCTTTACAAAAGCTTACCTTACCCACCTTCGCCAGATGGTAATCTAACGCAACAGTTTATATTATCACTACAGTGTGTGGTAAGTGATCTGGAGTTATTTCTTTTTATATCCTGTTTGGCTATTCAAAAACTTACAGGCAGAATGACTAAGCAGAGAGAAAAGCAATTTATATAAAATTTACTGTAGGAATGGGGTCGCTTTATTTTTGCCAAATAGAGAAAATAGCATAGAAAGCAGCTGTCTCTTCATTCCTCTGGAATCTTAATGTAGTTCTTTCCTTCCGCTTATTTTTAATACTATTTCTAACAAGAGGCTGCAACTCAGGATAGGTTCAAGGCAGAGTTTTCTAATGTGTCGTACTGCAGTGCCACATACTAGAACATGTTGCAGAACATGAAGATACAATGGACACCAGCATGATCACAGCTGCTTACCTGAACTGAGTTTGATGTAGAAATGATGCTTCTCTGCTGAAACTTAGCAGGAAGTTAGCAGGAAGTCTCCTGAAAAATCACTTCCTTCTAAAAATGAGATTTGCTATTTCTGCAGTATTCACCAGACTTCTTGAGTGTGTGTGTGTGTAAATATATATATATTAGAATACTTATACAACAGCTTAAAGAATTATAAAAAACATGTCACCTCCAGCATTTCATTTCCTATCCAGAAGTAATGTAAGAAATATGGTAAGTTGCAAACAGTCATTGACAAATTCTTTAAAGCAGTATCAGTGCTATTTGCTTTAACTGGATCCTAAATGCTTCCAAATCACTAACAGCAGGCAATGTAACTCATGGAAAACTACAAGTTAAGTTTCAAATTCATACTCATCTGAAGATATATCTGAAAGGAGTCATGACCTGAATGCTGTTCTTAAACCTTCCTTTGCAATTATCAGAAGCATTTTCAGCTCATGCAACAGGAAAGTATTCCTTCAAAGTCATAACATTAAGAAGATTTAAAAGTCTCCTTGAAATGAGGCTTGACAAAATACTTCAGCAGGCAAAGGCAACATAGAGTTAATCTCTTTTGCCTTTTCATTATGCAAAACATGTCTCTTGTTTAGCTACTGTAAGTCAAGGAGGAAAAAATGAGAGAGTTTGAAATAAGCATAGGGAAAACAATACACTAGAACAAATTCTGACCACTTTATTCAGGAGAACATGTTCCTGTGTGGCTGAATAGCTATCATCCTTAATGTCAGTGTGGCTGCCTTTAAATCCACAGCTGCTGGAATCAAAAGGAATATTTTTACTTCGCAGCAAATAGTAATGTTATAGGCAGTAGCGCATTTATTTTTTTCTTCTCCATCTGGCGATAAAACATATATGGAGCAACATCATACTGGACGTGTTAGCTAGCTATTAACTAACAAACATTGTCATAATCTCCCACTTCGCTGATGTCCTTTCACTTAAGGACCCTTGTAAACTTCTCATACCAGTTAGGAGAACCTACATAAAGTGGGATTTATGAATAATGGGAAACTCAGTTATCAGATACTCAGTATCCAATCTCACCCACTCTACCATTCCTGATATCCAGTGGAAATGGGCCTACCAGAATAATCTGAGCCTGAAACACTGGAGGTGAAATTACTGTGAGAACTTAACTGAAGCTGTGTGTAACTAAAAAAGGATGAGGCAGAGCTGTAGCACAAACACATCCTCGGCACGATGTACATTTTCATTACAACCATCCTAACAGGGTAATCTTCCCTGTGAGAAAGACAGTGTTGTATTATAGAAGAAAGTAGAAAAGAGAGACTTGAGAATTTCTATGAATGGAAATTTTAAAATTGCGGCAAGAGAGGAATGCACAATAAACAGACAAGCTGAATACTAATTATATCAGGGGCTATGAATGTTTAGTTACTGTATATACAACGTGCATTAGATTGGGTACATTACAAAACGTATCAAAACATTCAAAATAACTGGAAAATATGATTTTATGTCAAAACAATCCTACCTAAAAAAAAAGAAATTGACTTGGCTTCCACAGCAAATCTGTTGTTTCCTTACTCAGATGGTGGTAGTGGTGAAATGTTTCAGTCTCTCCTCACAAGAGACAAGTGATAGAGCAAGAGGAAATGGCCTCAAGTTGCACTAGGGAGGTTTAGGTTGGATATTAGGAAAAATTTCTGGACCAAAAGAGTTGTCAACACTGGAACAGTCCATTCAGGGAAGTGGTGGAGTCACCATCGTTGAAGGTGTTTAAGATGTGTAGATGCGGCACTTACGGACACAGTCTAGTGGTGGACTTGGCAGTGATGGGGCAATGGTTGGGCTTGATGACCTTAAAGGTCTTTTCCAACCTGAATGTTTCTGTGAAAAGGGATTGGGCTAATGCAGGGTAGTGTCTTCACTGGGAAATTGCTGAGAAAGGCATTCGTTTGATGAAATACTAACATCAAAATAAAGCTGGGCAGTTCTATATTTTGATGTTTCAAATTTTAAAATGTTTTATTGTATCTTCAGCATAAAAAGGAATGATGTGATAAATAGCAGTGTCATAGAAGTTCATTAATTTGCCATTACAAAACCTATTTTCAAAAAACTACAGTGTGGCAGGTCCAGAGGTGTGAAAAGAGGAAACAAACATAAGAAAACAGCAGTTATCAGATTTATGTGTCTTCAGAAATTTCCTACTTGAATTATTCATCGTACTTTAGTTATTCACCCAGCTTTATTGAAGGTGGATCTTTTTAGCTCCCATTTGTTGTATACTTAATTATTTGATTAAAGATTACTTTGCATTAATTATTGCGTATTTTTCTAGGATTATGCCAGCCTATTTGCATATCCATAGCAGAGCGTGTCTCTGTACTATTCTCTTAATAGAATATGGAAACAGAACATCTATCACAAATAGCTGCACCAGTTTTCTTCCAGGGTGAAAGAACGCAAAGATTAATTCCTAAATGTGTTTTTCTAAATCAGCTCCAGTTAGAAGAGTGTCACGCATATGCTGGCATTCCTGTAATCCTCTCTGCTACCTCTGCTCTGGGGTAGGTCAGTACGCTATTGTGTTCGTAAAACATTAATCTTACATGCAGTAATTTTTTGTGCATGGTTCTCCCTCTGACATCTTAGCTCTAACTTAGCTGCTGAAATAAAACCAGGGCTTTTTGCCTGGGGTTGATAGTCACCTTCAATTCAGATGAATAAGTGTAAATCAAATTAATTGGCTGATTTAGCCATAGACTTTACCCATTATTTTTTTGGACCAAGACCTATTGTATTGTTAGAAGGCTCAGAATGAGGGAGTTGCACATCAGCAAACAAATTACTCATGTTATTATTTTCCTCTGTAATCCAGTTACACAAGAGGTAATTGAGATTAAGAAATTCACTGCATAACCATGTCCTCATGCAAAAAGCAATAACCTTCTTCCCTAGGCAGTGCAGGAGTAGCTTTCTGATTTTAATAAACACTCTAGAATGTTGTTTTGTGGGGCTTGAAGAAGTAATTGAGAATGAAGAACCTTTTTACCGTTGGGCTAATTGAATAAAATATGTTGGGGCCCTAATCTTGTGCTAGGAGCAAAGTACCAGCTTCACAAAATCACCATTTCTGACAAATTTGATATTAATTGCCTTTTTTGACAGCCAGTAGCAGTACCCTTAACATCAGAATAACTATGTGGTTGTATATGTACTGTACAAAACCACAGTAAGCAATGTGCTGTGTACTTGAATTTACATATGACAACTCCATTAAACTACACTCTTACACAAGGCAGTAACCTGAGATAAAACAGATTAGCAAGATGAAGAGCAAAGCTTACATACCTGTTATTTGTGCTGTGCTGCTATCCGTGTGCACTCATACAGGCCCATCCTAAAATGTCATTTCTCAGAATAAAAGCACATGCTTCCAAGTGGAATACAAAGCAACCCCAAGCCTATTCTAAATTAAAATATTTGAATGAAAACAATATATGAACTTGGTTTAAGTCTGTCCCCTGACCACTGTGATTCCTAAATTCTTGTTTAGGAAAAATAATGTGTAATTGTTTTATATTTACCTTTTCTGTGTCACTTATTTAATATACTTCTATTTATATCTCCCTATGGTTATAATTTTTTAAAAGCTGAAGTGGCCTTGTCTATTTAGGCTTTAAGAACCTGTACATACTATACATCTGATTATAGCTCTTTTCCTTTACTGTACCTTGCTTAGTTCTGATGTAATGTTTTTGAGACAGGACAAACTCAGTGGTTTTATACACTGACATACTGATGCTCATTTCCTTTCCTAATAATTCCCAATAATTTTATTTGCCATTTTGATTACCATATAACATTAAATGGGCATTTTTATAGAAATGTATGGAGATGTAAGAGCAGTTTTGGAATTGTAAAAGGGGAATCCAAAATATCCCTCCTCTAGAGAATTATTCCTTTGTTTTGTCAGTGTTGAGTTCCACCTTCCATTTTACTATCTACTAGAACAATGTACTCTTTTATACTCAGTTTTAGTCCAGACTATTCTGAAACCTGTTGTTTTGATACTTTATTTCACTTCACATTCTCTTCAGAGGCTCGTTATGAGCCTACTGGACAGTGCAGGTCCTAGGATTTACCTCTACACAGCTGTCCTGAAAACCTCTCACCAGTGTGAAAACTGGCCAGTCTTCCCTTTTACTTTCCTTCCTTTAACCAGTTGTCCACTCACAAGAGAATCATCCCTCTTAATAACAATTTGATTTCTTTAAAAGTATTCTCTAAGGACCTTGTCAAAAGCTTTTTGGAAAGCCAAATACAGCCTATTGATTGACTTGCAATTTTCCATATGCTCTTTGACTCCTCCAAAGAACTCTAATAGAAACATGAGACATGACTTGCGTCTCCAAAAGCTGTACTGAATCTTCACTATTGTATGCAGCCAGGTGTCTAACAATTTTCCAAGCATGCAAATCAGACTCAGTAGTTCTCCAGGTCCCCCTTCAAGCCTCTTAAGAGTTATTAGGATCACATTTGCCACCTTCACTCATCTAGTACCAAGGCCAATTGAACGTGGCTCAAGTCATCATTTTAATTTCATGAGTGTTAGATCTGAGGTTCTTCAGACTCTTTGGAGAATTGAATCTGGTCCAGGCAAGTTGTTTTGATTTATTGATTTGTTTCACCAAAGCCTTTTCTTATGGGACTGTAACTTCAGTTAACACCTTGGACTTGGCCTGTAAAGAAAGGCCTTGGTAGTTGAAATGTGAACCACTTTTTCACCACAAATAGTTATATTCACTGGAAAAAAACCCTGGCCAGACCAAGAATCTCATGCAAAGTTAGCTATCTGCATCATTTGTGTTAAGAATAAGCATCAAAGCTAAAACTTGCAAGGATTTGGTAAATTACGATAGTAAGAGAGTCAGTGGAAGACTACATTTGACAATGCTATATTGAGAAAAAAGAATGCTGTCTCCATTTGGTTTCATGTTAATTCCCACTGCAACATTAATCAAAAATTTTTCTTTGTTATATATTTCTCCTTTTAAATATTTCTCCTCTTTTTCCTAGTTGTACACCTCTTATCACCCAGTTCTCAGTCTGACAGTTACACCTTTTAAATACATACAGGCAATTATGAGCCTTCCCAGATCATTACCTAAATATACTCTATTTTGCTCCATGTGCACCATTCATTTCCACTAACCACGCTCTCTTTTGGACCCAGTGAGGTCTGACGTGGTGTTGCACAACAGCACAGTTGAAATTTCAAATACATTCTGCCTTGCTGGTCATCACCACGTGTATGCACAAACACAAACATACCTAAAGAATGTAGGAGTGTTCGCTCAACCATTTATATTAATTCTGAGGAGTAATTTACACTATGTATTCCTGTAGGATAGTTACTATTAGTGGAGACAAAACCAGAACAGACCCCGGTGGCAGAACAGTTCTAGCTATGCTATTGCCCTACAGTGCACCAGTCCCCATCCCCCACTCCCCCCCGCCCCGTGGTGCTTTCCTGGATGTTACTGGTGGATAGCAAGGATAACACTTGCACACAATTCTACCAGCTGTCTGTACTTGCAGTTTCAGTCCCTCGTTACTTGCGTGTTTTGGCTGAGACTTCTCTATGATCCTTTTGTCAGGCAGTCAAAATCTGATGTGTTGGCAATGTTGTACATATCCTCAAGGGAAGATGAGAAGGGGGAAATATTTTACAGTCCGAAAGAGGTTGCAGCGTATCAAAGGTAGGAACAAGTTGTTTTTTATGCAGTAAGCTGTGCATTAAGCAGTACAGACAAAGCTTTAATATTGTACTGTACCTGTCAGCACACACTGGATTGGGGCAGCTAATCAGCATGCTGCTCTCACCAACTTGTATCCACATTTGATTGTGCATTTTTCTCTAATGCATGAAAAATAGTCTCAGGCATATTTTGATAGCACACTGATGTAAACCTAACACAGAGCAGAAGGATTGGATGAATAATCATACTGCTAATCCCACCTGCTGCCACACAAGAAATACATGTAAAGAAACGTATAGATATACCAGTTAACCCTAGCATCTGCCATCAGAGCAAAATCACAGTCGCACTGGAAATGGCATGGGAGACACATTTGACTTTCTGTCAGTACTATCCCATCCCCATATTCTGGAAGTTCGGCTCTCCAATGCTGACACAACCTGCAGCCTGTGTGTACTTGGCACTTTGCAGCAGTGGGACATTTCAGCCCTGTGGGGAATGCAGCACACTTCCCATGATAAATGCAGATGACTCTGTAGGTTAACGGCTGTGAGACAGAATCATGGTTTAATTTCTTGCTCTCTTTAACGTGTTCAGAGCCCCATAAGAATGATGTGGTGGGATCACTGCAAATGCTGAGACAGTGTCTTGCTGTTGTGCAACATCACTAAGGGACCAGTTTTCCATTCTTTTCCCCTGCAAATTTCCAACATGCTTGAAAGGAAGTAAGTATAGTAAATGGGATTTACTATTAGTAAATGGGATTTATAGTAAATGGGATCTAGTCAAAATTGTATGGTCAGAGATAGGATTGTTGTGGGTAAGTTGTCAAACATGGCTTTTTCCTCACGTTACTTCGGTTTCTACTTAATCAGGTGAGTCCAAGAATCCGTGCAGTCTTTTAAGACCACAGCACTCTTGGTGTTTTTATATCCCCCATGAGTTAGTTTTAGTACCTTCAGTTTCTATAATTTTCTTTTACAGTGGGGGAGGATGCAAGTCCTTTTGCATATTTCAGTGGTGAGAGCTAAACTAAGCATCATGTGAGTATTATGGTGTGTCCCAGTTATCTAAACCGAGGACATGTCCACTGTGCCATCTACCTCCTGAGCCTATCCCTGAGGAGGCCCTTCAGAGGAGGGCTGACCTGCATCTGGGTTTCACCTTGGCAAGGAAGCGGGACATGCTGGGCATTCATGCCTGGCCTCAAGAGCTCATGGCTTGAAACTCAGCTTCTTTTCTATGCTATAGATATACACTCTAAAGAGCAAAAGACAGCATCAAGACTGAAAAATACTTGCCACCCAGATGCATGAAAAATACTACTTTTTCTTGGGCAGCCTTTAAAAAAATTCAAATAATAACCAGGCCCATTTAATGCTAATTTATTTTCTGCTGTCAAAAAGAACTGATGGTTTATTCTTGCATTTTGTGCTGTCTCAGAGCATCTCTCAGAATCTGTAATCAAGATCTTAGGCCTTCCTTGTATCTTTATGTGAGAGAATTGATAATACATAGTCCTGAAATATGACGTTAATATGTTTGCTACTGTACACAACTATTTTTTAATATCATATTTTTAGTGTTTTCTTCAATACCTGCAACTCAGTTTTTCATACTCCATCCCATACTTCTGCTTTAAAGCAGAGAGGGGAAAGTCATGGAATGTTAGAAGGCACCCATTTAATTTGCCTTTAAGTCAAGGAGGCTGCAGGAGGAAGGAAATGAAGTTGTCACCCTGATATGAGAACAAAGCCGAGTGATAGTTGCATTGTAAAAACATTAAGGAAACTCCCTGCTTTTTACAGGCACTCCCAGTCTTTTCAAATGACAAACCAGTTAAAGAATTTCTAGGTAGACTAAGTGCTCTCTCTGGTATTTTAGAAAATGGAAGAAAACAGAAGGTAAAGCATATGTTGTGTTAAGAGAAATTTTGAGATTGAAGGTGTGATGCCACTTAGTGACAGCTGCAGTGGTCATAACTTAAAATGTCTTCACAAATACTAAAATCATAAAATCAAAAGTCTGCTGTGATATGGAACATCACTGCTCAAAAAGCATACATTTTGAAAGATCTCTTTGCTGTTTTACAAATTATTTTTCTCATCTGTAACTACTGCAAAGTATGAAGTAACGTTTCTACTTTCTATGTCTAATTTACTTATTTATCATACATACAACTTTTAACACTCCACAGTGTTGTCCTGATATTACCAGGAGCAAAAAAGTAAGACATTAAAAAATACAAAGGAGTCCACTTAATCTAATGAATGTGTTTGACTGTTTACATTCAACTCAGTCTAGATACTTTGTTTTTCTTACTTGTTTTTCTTACTACAGTCCACTGTCGATTTCATCCCTGGAAAGAGACCAGCCCATGTTCTCAATTCTTCCCTTCCGTAGCCCTTAGAATTTATCCATGTTTAACCCCTCCATTAACTAGTGCTGCTTCCATTCCTTTTTTCTTTTCAAATCGATAGAATTACTCTGTTCTGCCCAATTTGTTAATGATCCTAAAGCTCCTATTTGGCCTTCACTTTTTTTTTTTTTTTTTTTTTTTTTTTTTTTTGGCACTAAGCTGATGGGTTTACTGGGGTTTTGAGCCTTGCTACATTCATAAAATCTTTCTGAATTTCCTGGCTACTGCATGCATCTGCTCCATTGATATTTCTATCCTGATTCTCCATACTGTTCCTCAACAGCTTTCTGGACGATCACTTCAATTAGAGCGCAGTCTTGAGATTTTATTTTCCCTAGAAGAATTATGTAACATTTATACTGAGTCATATTTGCCATCTGCTGATCCAACCACATAAACAATACAAATTCTTAAAAACCTGAGATTTTCCTTAGTATCTGCTTCTAATCTAATTTTTCACAAATGTGCAGGTTCATGCACACACTTTATGATTAGCTCTTCACCAAATACTGGCACCTCTTCAGAGGCTCTCAGCAAACTTGAAGGAATCTCTTCATGCAGAGCATGCAGAGGATACCTGTGAGAGGGTGTTTATCAAGCAACGCATGTGATTGCATACAAAATCAAAAGCACGGCAGGAATACAGGGAAATTATGGCAGCCTTAACAGAGGACATTATGAATTTAGAATTCAGAATTCAGGGGTGTTCTTAGTTTATGGCTAACTTCTTTGACACTAGTCAACCCTCAAGTGGCTGGCAACAAGATACAGCTTTTTAGACCGGCTTTACATTACTGTTTTCCACTGTGACTCTGCTGTGACTAAGGACTTAAACTATAATTCATGTGATTATACATTTATATATTCAAACCATAAGGAAACACTTGTGATCACAGAATCAGGCCTTAAAATTGCTATTTATATCAGACTCTTTCAGTAAAAAAGGCTGTAGTTAGAGTCCGTAATAATTTTATGCATGTGCTCAATTCTGTGTCCTGCTGATGATATTGGAGAAGACATCATTTCACATCCTGAAAATTACAAACTATGTAAATTACATTTCCTAGCTAAAATATACTGTTTTGTTTCTGTGGACTACTTCATTGGAATGATAGGTCTCCATAACGATTTATTTTTTTCCTTTGTAAAAGAAATTCAGGCCCCAGAATGAAATTTCTATCCATTTTTAAGAGATTAAAATTGCTTAACTAGCTAATAGAAACAGAAAAACATCTGTAGAACTGTTACTGTCAGGGACTAAAACAAATCGCTTGTGAAATCAACAAGGATCTTTCCACTGCCTTAAATGTACCACAGTTTGGTGTAACAAACACTCTCTGACAACGTAACATTAGAATCCTGCCTAACATAGTGTTATTTTGCCATTGCTGCCATTGCTTCTTCTGAACATAATTCATGGGAGAGTGCCACTGATCCCAGTGGGGGAACGGTGAGGGATCATAACTTATTTTCCTATAGGTCTACTTACACCAATTATTAAACTAAAACAGGAACATGGGGCTGTAGTTTGGTTCTCACATATGCACAGTATCAAAGGGCGCACTTGTCAAGGATGTACCTATGATTTGGCCAGCACAGAGTATTTTCAGCACTGCTTGAAAGAACCCAAAATGCATAAGGAATGATTAATTTCAGTGCCCGGAAAAGTCGTACAGTTTAACAAGTCTCTGTAACAGAACCGGGAGCTCCAGAAGGGCTGACTGGATTTGATACCAAATATATTCAGTTGTATCTCCCATCCTTGGGAACACTGAAAACCGCGATCCTGGCGTGCGGCAGGTGCCGGCAACCCCGCCTGCCCGATTCGCTCCTGACCTCCGCGGGCCCGGGTTTTCCTATCTGCCGGCACCGCTTCGCGCACCGGGGCCGGCGGTGTCGGTGCGGGGCTCGTGCCGCGCCCCTGGAAGGGCAGGAATCCCTGCTCGAGCCCCCGCCTCGCACACACGCGCGCATTGTGCCACGGTCCCGTCGCCCCGCCCGCACCTGCTGACAATTCGCCCCACGGGTGTGTGCGTGTCCCTCAGCGCCCGCCGCAGGAGCCCGCCCTGCGCTCCCGCGGCTCCTCGGCCCTCAGCCCCCCGCGCCCCGGCACCCGGCCCTCCCCGGNGGGGGCGGGGGGGAGGTTCTTTATTGGCCTCGTCCTCCCTCTCTCCCTTCCTCCCCCCTTCTTCTACACTCCACCCAGAAATGATCCAGTGAAACTAGGAGGAGGTGATTCTCCTCCTCCCTCCTGCTGCTGCTCCTGCTGGTCTGGAAAGGACTGCAGGAATCTCTGCTGTGCTCTGCTCTGAGGCAGGGTCTGGGGAGGGGAGACCGCTCTGTGGAGGGAAGGGACCGCTGTGGCCCGGGGTGCAGCTCTCCCGTGGGGTTCTGCTTGGTTCCCGACCATGGGGAAGGACCAGGAACTGCTGGAAGCCGCTCGCACTGGGAATGTGGCTCTGGTGGAGAAACTCCTCTCTGGGAGGAAAGGAGGGATCCTGGGCAGTGGATCTGGAGCTATTCCCTTATCCAGCTTATTGAGGTAGGGACATCGTTCCCCATCAAATGCTGGGGATATTAACCTCTTCTTCCCTATCATCATTATCATCGCCCCTCTCATCTTCATTTCCATTCCCACATCCTTCATAGTAACAATAAAACCTTCACTCTCTCGCCAAGTAGAAGCACGCCAGGGTTTAAAGTCACAGGCAGTCATTTTATTAATATAGTGGTACTGAATTTCCTGCCTTCAATGCGTCTGCAGGGTCCTTGTTCATTCTGTTACTAGCTGTGGTGCAGAACTTATGTTTTGACTGCTAGGCTAATATATACAATGTATTAATTACCCTTCCTTTGATACCTCCATCTTCAATTTGCTACTTTAATGACAGATGGAAGTGTTTATCACAGACAAGGCATTGCATCGTGGAATTCTGTGTAAAAAAACATAGCTTCACCCCTTACCCTCATCCATAGTTGCTACCCTTGCTTGCAGAAGAAATTAGGCATAGCTTTGTAATAAGCCTACAAAACAAAGAAAGGGAATCTTTTTTGTGGGAGATCATCGAGGCAGAGGAGGTGTAAAACTTAGGGAGCAGGTTAGGTAAGAGCAGCATTACTTTCAAGGTACCTCGATTTAGTGGAGTGAAACTGGGTTACTGGCCATGCTGGGTTAAAGGGCTTAACTTCAGTCATTAGTTGTATCTCCTGCGATCTACAGCATAGCTTGGATCGTAAGTTTCATCATGCTCTTAAGTCAGTGCATTGTCACAATCATTTATGACATTTGACTGTCTTCAGAGAAGAGAAGGTCTGCAGCACACAGTCCAGTGCTGGTGTTCAACACTAAACTAAGCGTAGTAAAAGAAGACAAAATGAACTGAAACACTCTTGACCTAGAACTTGAATAAATTGGGCGTTTGGTTTGGTTTTATGTTCCCTAAAGAAAGAGAAGGCCCAGCACAATGGAAATTGATAAAATGAAAATGTATTTGTGATTCAATTGCCAGTGCCTTCTTGTCAAGGTATTTGTATTATTTCCCTATCAGGGAAAATTTAGTGTTAACACTCGAAATTATACTGTTTAAACTCTATTATAAAACCTTGCTATTTTAAAGCTAGGTTTAGTGCTGTAAACAACAGCAGTTCAGATATTCGTAGTTTACCAAAGTTCTGTGCTATTGCACCATTGTCGAATTACTAACCCATTGACCAAAATCAAAACACACCATGTGATCTCTTTTTGTACTGTACTCGAATAGGCTGCTTAGGAAGAAGTGTGCCAGATAGTCAGTTGAATTTGAAATACGATACCCACTTTTCTAAGTACAGAAGTAAGTTCACTTTGGTGCAATGACTAGCCATTTATAATCTACTTCTAATGCATGATTGGTGTAGTGGCTTTCTCCAGGGCTAGTGCCTGGGCTGTGTTCTTGCACTGTTAATTTCATCTTGTATACCGTAAGGTCTGTATATCCAGAGGGGGTGTATTTGCTTGTGCTTGCCTTCCTTTATTAAACAGCGTTGTTGTATGTTGTGTACACAGAACACATGAACCATGTGTTTTGTACATACGGATGGGTCATCACAGTCCTTGTTTGTTACTCGGGATTTAAGTATTTTAGGTTGTAGTCAATTTGCTTTTTTTTTTTTTTTTCCTGGAAGTGCACTTAGCTTAAAGAGAAGTAAAGCAGAGTAAAACATGTACTGTTTAATTTATGGCATTTCTTACTAATGTTAACAAGAATGTCTATGGCTTCTGTAAATGCAGCTTCAGAAATTAAGAGCGAACTTTCGGCTGTATGCTGCATCCAGCTGTATGATTAAATATTTCTAATTTAGAAAGAATTGAGTAATGGTTTGATGCGTAAATGTTCACAATCTAACACAGTATAGAACATAAGACGTTATAGAGGGTTCAGTAGGAATGCTCAAAGCAGAAACTACTATGCATTATAGTAAATGTTTTTCAAGAAAGAATTATATGTGACAGATATTTTGACATAGCTTTTTTTTTTTTTTGGAGATGTTCCATGATCTAACTGATGCCATTAATTATGGATTAAGTCCAGAATGACATGCAAGATTAAGGTTGGATCTATCTTGATACAGAAAACATGGAAACAAAATAAGGTACTGAGAATCATATGAACATCTTGATCCTGTTTGGGAAATCAACACTTACTGAAAATAGCAAAGTTGTAGAAGAGCCATAATTGTACAGTATAAAAGTTTGAATTTGAGGGGGATCCAAAGATTTTTTAAATAGAAAACCAATTGAAGAAATTTACTAGTAGAGCTATATTGTTATTTTTGCATACAGTTTATTAGAATAAAACTTCTTTTGAAAGTTGTTTTTAAAAAAGGCAACAGAAAAATATAGAGACATAATTTTCTTCATTTTATATAATTTTTAGGAGTCATGTTTGACAGTAACTCCTGCTGTTTTGTTGATCATAATTATTGCTCAGTTTCTAAAATGGTGCCCCAGGATTGTACGTGTCCCGCTGTGGTGAGAAAGGTCCATGTTGCTTGCTCTTTCTCCCTTTGGCAGTGCTGTTTCTAGCATTAGGCTGGAAAAATCCAACTCTTTCAGGATGCAAATGGACTAATACTGTGCCGGATGCGTTGGTCTAGATAGTAGGAGAACATTTTCCCTTTGCATTTCTTCAAAGTGCTGGAGACAACTCAGTTTATGTAGCTGAACTCTCTATGGCTAGACACCTTTGTTTTGGTGGAAATTGGCTTCACAGTAATTGTGTGCCTTATGAAGGAAATTTAATATTCATAAATTGATGAATACAAATTGATTATTATCTGAACCAATGACCAAACTATCTGAGCTCTGACGTCCTATTTACATTTTTATAGAAGCTTTTTTTTTTTTTTCGTAATGGCTAATGTGTTTTATGGTACTTGGGGGGAAAATAGGGCAAACTTTTGTGTGGTTATTCTAGAGCTGGTCCTATTTGTTGATGCTAATTGCAAACTAAATTATTTAATTTTTAAAGGCCTGACTTCTAAGTCATTAAATTATGACAACACTTCAGGAAAACAGCTCTGTTCTGGAAGGCTATTTAAGCACACACATAAATGTATGAATGAATTCCTGCAAGAATTTAAACACGTGCTTAGAGTATGTGCCAAGTGCATAAAAATGATGTATGTTTAATTAAGACCTCATATGCACCTAGGTATCTGTAATAGTTACCATGTAATACCTCATGCCCAAATTTGTTTACCTAAAACAAGGGCAACCAATCGGTGATGTTTGACTGTATGGACTCTCTAACTCGTTTCAGTTCAGGAGAAGCATTGGAAGGCTGCTCTGGGTCAGTTTGTGCCCCCTGCCTCAATCTCCATAGTTTGCTCTTTATTATAAAGATTGTGGGTGAATATAGTGATGGTGAATTCCTCAGGTGCAAAGATCAGCATAAGGCATTGCAACATGCTAGAGCGAGTAACCTAACACCTGACATAATGTAGTTGCTTAAACCTGGGTACTTACTGGGTATTTTAGGTGCCCTGGTGTTTTCTGAATGGACTGATGGGCTTTGACAAAGAACTGGGAACTCTGGAGATACATCTAAATTCCAGGTGTGATCCATGAGGGTATCTAAAGCTGTGTTACATGTTTTGCCTACAGTCTCCAACCCAAAGCATTAGTGCAGAGCTGGGGTCTCCTCTTTTACTATGAAACAAGGCTATTTTGAGACACCTCATAAAGCATTCAAAGTTAAGAAGACTTAAGTCTAAATTTATTTTTTCTGTTTCTTTGTGGATTTCACTGCCTGGAATTGTTATACATTAGTATATTAAATATGTTTCACATTAAAAAGTTTAAAAGTTTAGAATTAGGAAATTTTTTTCCAGATTGCAAATAGAATTTTCACATATTTTTACATAATTTCACTGGCTCTTATATTATTGCACTGTAAACACAAAAACTTGACAGTAAAATCCCACAGTCTCTCTAACAGAATGTATAATTTAATTTCTGTATCCCAAATTCTTAAATGCGTATTAAAGGATTTAACACATAGAGAGAGTAAAGTGTTGCCAACAAACCTGATATTTTAGTTTACGTAATTTGATTATTTCTGTATACGTAACATGTTTGAATTGACCAACCAGTTTTTCATTGTTGCATAGAGACAGCCTTCATTTCTTTCAAAGTGTTTTTAGAAAAAATGACTTTGAAGGTTTTACTGTATCTCAGAGGCCATAGCACATTTTGCCGCATGTAGTCATGTACATGCCTATGTGTTCTATGTTACTAGCAGAAATGGATGGTTTTTGATTATATGCTAACTTTTAGTCTTTTTAAACTGTACATGTTAAAAGAGCTTTGGATTTTTAACAGGACCATGGGATTGAATATTAATTAATGTGAACTGGCACAGAGTCGTAGGGAAGGTTGAATTGGCCCTTTTTTTGCTCTTTGTTGGCCGCTGCCATTACACAGCATGAGAGGGCGGAGCAGCCTGCCTGGGGCTGGTTTCTTCCCCTTCCACACTTGGCACTGTGGCAGGGAATGGCTCCGTTCTTTGCTCAGCCTTACTTAGCGCAGCTACACCATGTATAGGCCTGGCCCAAGTTATTCCTCCTCTAAAGTATAAGAAACACGGCAAGCAGATTGTCAGTCTGGGAGTTGCAATCTGTTTCCTCATCTGTTTCTCAGAGCGGTGTCTTGCTTGCAGCAAAGCCACCGTTTAGCCTGATGGCCTCATTGCGTGCTGAAAACCACACAGACCCTCTTCTGTCCTTGTGCAGAGCCCTCTGATTCATTCAGCTTCCTTTGCAAAAACAAAAAACATTTTGTAGGGCTTGTAGAGCAGGAAGGATTTAAAATGTTGAAATACTTTATGAAGCTTAAGTTAACAGTTTGTAAGTTTTTTCATGTTATAGTTTGAATAACAAATGGATCAGCTTATCAACAAGAATAAGGGGGCTACTTCTGTGTCTCATTACAACTAGCATTGTCTAAAGTAAAGGGAGCTTTCTTAAGTTCTTTTATAAGGAGATTCTATTATGTGAGACTTGCAGTACCAGGGTTCTGGGCTCACACAATTCCAAGGTATTTATTTCAGAAAACTAGCACAGATAATAAAATGGAAAGTATTTATTACATAGTTCAATGTGGCATCCATTTAGTCCATATTTATTTCTAATTTTAGTTATGCTACTTTTAATTAATGAAGGGGTCTGTACTGATGTCCTAAGCAGAGACCAGCATTCCCAGATTTCCCAGTTACCTTCTTTATCCTGTTAGAGTAGACATCCTAATTCCTTTGATGACATATTTAATCTTTCTTCTTTTTGCCTTTCAGTATGGAGTGCAAACTAATAATCAGGACAACAGTCAGTTTATGCTTTTTGGTACTAGTGATAGTTGATTGCTGCTTTGGCTCTGTTTGTTTGCCCTTTCAGATGTTTGGGCTTCTCTTAGCCTTCATTTTGTTATCTTCTACCCTTCTTAGACTTATTTTTATTCTCACTTTCAATAAATGCTGTCAATCAAAGTTCAGACAACATTTTATTCATTGAATTCCTAATATTTCTTTTCTAGTTTTAAATATTTACACTATATAAAGGTAATAATATAACAGTATCCAGGACATCTGACAGATGGTTAAGGGCAAGGCAATTCACAAAGTCTATGTAATAACCTTCCCTAGGAGTTCAGCATGATCCTGGATTCAAGCTCTGTAGTTAAACTCTATGGATAGAGTTCTCACTTCTCCTTACTACAGAACTTGTTTTCTGAATATTGGCCAAGTGTATGTTCTATTAATTTTCTAAAATATTAGACCAAATGCCAAAAAATGACCAGTAAGAACTGTAGATCTGGTGTAAAATCTACCAAGGTCATTTTATCTAACTGTATATAGGATCAAGTAATGGTAATTGTACTGGGAGGACTGATGGAGTTTATGATGGAATAAGGCAGACTAGTAAGGGAAATTTGACAAATGTGTTAAAAGGAGAAGGTAAGGAAAAACCTTCAGAAAGTTGAAGTGTCTGCAACTTAAAACAATACTTATAGAATTCTTAGCCACTAGATATCTAGTGTCTAACTCCATAGAGGACCCTATAAATTCATTGTGATCATCACTGTGTTTCCCCTCTTGTCTGACATCTGTGATTTTAGTAGTTTGGTAATTCAACAGAATTAATGCTGCTTTATATATTTTTGAGATTGACATGATATTACTGTTCTTAAGTAGTAACGTTGTAGCAGAACTAAGAGGGGAAATAAATGAAGTAGAATGAAGAATGATGTTATCTGAAAGGTCTGTGGTCCGCTTGTGAAGGTTGGAAATGTTATGAAGAAAAAATACAGATGCTTTTAGGGCAGATGTTTCACAGTCACTGCAGCAGTAATCCAGGACATAGCCACGTTTCTGAAACTCTACAGGTAGATTATTTTATTTGCCTCAGTTTCAGTTTGTGTGAGTATTCATGGATAAGCTGTCAAGGAGTGCCTACAGGTCTAGCCCATTTTTAAAATTTTCTTGACAAAGGCACTAGTTGAGGCATCCTATAAACTGCTTTAATTTATGCTACTGGTATATAATCTCTAAGGGACAGTGTAATATAGAGTGCAGTTACAGTGCCTTTTCTTCAGCAAGCTTAGTCTGCTCACCTGGGGAGGTGACAGATACAAGAGTTCCTCAACTGGAATTCCCTTCTGCCATGGAGTTTCTCTGCTGGCCACTTCCAGTTCGAGTACGCATTCTAATCCTATACTAATACTTCAAGGTAAAATGTATTGACAGCTTTTCATGTTAAATGTGTAAGACATAGTAAGTAGTGTTAATTTCTGCCTACTGATTTGAAATTTTCATGTACATGCACCCTTTTGGGAAGTAGGGAATACTTTTTTTTTTTTTAACTGTCTAGCCTTTATTGAAAGACTTTTTTTATTTTTTGATTACTTTTTCCTGATGACAGTATTTTCAGTAGGACCACTTTGCTTTAAAAAGTGATACAACAACTGTTCTGCACCTAACTTAACATCTATGGATTTCAGTTAACGTACAGGTATCTACTATAAGAAAGGTTCTGTGAGATTTAATTCCACAAGGTTATGCTTTTATTATAATAGTTTTACACTGTTTCCTATGTATTGCACATATGTTTTCTAAAGAGAGAAAAAATGTTAAAAATGACATCTTGAGTGCAATTTAGTTCCCCTTTCAAACAGCCAGTTGCAGCTATGTTTCTAGAGGTGTTGATGTCAGTGCTAGGTGTCTAAGTTCCTATTACAGCCAGTGGAGATCTAGTCAATACAGTTAGAGGGCTGTGGTATAGAGAATGACTGAGCTCACTCCAAAGTGGATATTGAATGATTTTATTTCAAGATTAAACATGTCCCTAATTTAAATATTTTTGTAGGTAACCTTTGAAGAACAGGAAAACAATTGTAATTGAAAGTATATGTAGAATATATAAAAATGACCTCTTATATAGGTAGGTTGAAGCTAAATTAGGGTAGAATTTCTTTCCTTCTGTGTTTTATAGCTGGTTTGGATTAATTCAGAAGCAGTAGACAATAGGTACTGATCAAATATCAGTAGGTTAGCTGGCCAAGAGGCAGAATTCTGGATGCGTGAAGTTAGAGATACATGAGAATTACTTAAAATGCATGATTTTGTATCACATGAGGTTTATTGAAAATGCTCCAAGTGTACAAGAAACAAATTAGAAAACATTAACTCGAGTTGAAGCTACTAAAGGTAGGAAAGGCAAAAGTAAATATGTTGACATGAAAAGCAAATGTGGACTCGGTGCTTGGTGTGGCAGAAGACCTAGTGAGAAAGCTCATGGAAAAGGCAAAGAATCATTGCCTTTTCTGCTTTGGTTGTTTGGTGGTAAAGTTTGACTTACCAAATTTGTGCACCTACTAGCAAAATTTGTGTGGCAATGAAACATGGCCCACAGTAGAGGAAGATCAGGGGAACATTTACATTCGAGGAACCAATATAACTGTGAGGCCACTGTTAATTTTTGGAGGATTGTGTCAAACATGGGAAGTTTCTGATATCTGAAAAAGGAAAATGTCACGCCTGTGCTCAGGAAGAGCAAAAGGAAGGTTCTGGGGTCATCGGGCTCATCAGTCTATCCTAAGTCCTAGAGAAAGTTCCAGAGCATGTCCTCATGAATGTAATTTCTGCTCTCACAAAGGATAAGAACACAACTGAGAACAACCAGAATGGATTTACTAAGCTTAAATCATGCCTGACCAACCTTAATTGCTTTCTACAATGTGAAAACTGTGTCTGTAGACAAGGGGGAAAGTGTGGTGTTTTACCTCAGAGCAGTCTCAGTCAAAATGATGAGCTGTGGATTGAGTAAGAGGATGATAGGATGGGTTGAAACTCGGCTGGACTGTGAGAGGGTGTGATCAACAGTCCAAAATCCAACTGCTGGTATCTGCTAGAGGGTTTCCTGAGGATTCGGGGGCCAGTATTGATTTCAGTGTATCAAGTATAGCAGGTTTGTAGATGACACCAAACTGGGGAGAAACCATTTGAATGAAGAATTGCTGTAAGGAGGGACCTGGACAGGCTGGAGAAATGGGCTGATGGGAGCCTCATGAAATT
>VYZQ01046594.1:7742-20513 GCA_013400655.1 Mystacornis crossleyi | reverse complement strand
CTTTCCTAAAAGGACAGTACCTCTGGAATTGAAATACATTAATACACTTACATTTTAGTCTAATTAATTCTAGTGGTTAGTAACTGCTTTACTCCTGCAGGAAGATGATTTTGCTATTGTGAAAGCTATCATGTGGGAAACAGTGGCACTTATGAGTAGTTCTAGTTCAGAATGACAGCTCTATAAAAAGTCAGTGTTAGGCATGGATCTCCTTTACACAAGAAACTAAAGGATGGTACGTGTTTCATAGCTTTTTTCTGGAGGGTAAAAATATATCATTACTGTGGGCTAACCCGGTAGGTAGCTGAGCCCCACACAGCCACTTGCTCACCCCCCACCCACAGTTGGAAGGGGGAGAGAATCAGAAGGGTAAAAGTGAGAAAACTTGTGGGTTGAGATAAAGACAGTTTTGAGGGGAAAGCAAATGTTGTGCATGCAGGCAAAGAAAAACAAGGAAGTCATTCACTACTTCCCATCACCAGGCAGTTTTTCAGCCATCTCAGGGAAAAAGGGCTTCAGCATGGGTAATGGTAGCTTGGAAAGACAGATGTCGTAAGTCTAAATGTCCCCCCTTCCTACTTCTCGTCCCCAGGTTTTATTGCTGTGCATGATGCCATATGGTCTGCAAAGTCCCTTGGGGCAGTTAGGGTCAGCTGCCCCAGCTGTACCTCCTCCCAAATTCTTGTGTACTCCTCAGCCTAATCACTGCCTGAAAAGTGCTTGACGCTGTGTAAGCACTGTTCAGCAATAACGAAAACATTCCTGTCTTATCATCACTGCTTTGGTCACAAATGCCAAACAGCACCCTATGAGCTTCTGCCAAGAAAATTAACCCCATGCCAGTCAGAGCCAGTAAAACCATAAAAATATCATTTAGCATTGAAAAGACAACTGTTCCAACAGGCTTCAGAAGACAGAAGATGAATCACAGTGTAATTTTCCTTGAAAATATCTCTGTGGAGATTGTCTGGTTTAACCCCTCCCTCAAAGCAGAGATAGCTCAAAGTTAGATCAGGTTCCTTTAGGCTTTATCCAGGAGAGTTTTGTAGACCTCCACAGACAAGAATTTTTAGAGTCTGTTTTACAAAGTTGATGCAATGTTTACCACTCTCATCCTGAACACTATTTCAGCATATGGATAAATGGATGGATTTCCTAGATGGATTTTCCTTTTTCACAATTTATGACTGTAGCCTCTTGGCTATGGCTTTTTACTCTGGGAAGAGTTTTTTCTATCACTCACCATTGGAAAGTTCAAACCAGCAATTAGATCCCCCACACCCTTCTCATCTCCAGGCTAAAAAAAGGCCATATCTCTCACTCTTTCCTCATGTATCATGTTTTCCAGGCCCTTAACTGCTTTAGTGCTACTCTTCAACTCTTTCCAAGTTTGTCAATATCCCTCCAGTTCTGGCAGAGTACCAGAGGTCCACTTGCATTTCTTTCCTTCCTTCTGCCTTCCTCTCTTCCTTCCTACCTTTTAACTATGCATTAATTGTTTGTTTATGTCTGGTTGAGAGTACAGGAACAAGCTTCTCTACATATGAGGCTTACTGTCAGGGCAATGGAAAAAAAAAGGGAGAGAAATTCCTTTGTTACTTATTTTCCTTATGTTGTTTTGAAACACAATCACCCATAATCATCAGTAGCTAATCTACCTTTTTCCGTTTCCTGTTACCAAATTAATAATCCAGTTGTGTCTCCCTATCTCTTTTCCCAAAAACTTTAAAATAACATCTGTTGCTGCAAACTTTTGGACATCTACCTACAAGATAAACAAGAAAGAACAAAAACAGTAGAGACATATTTATTCTTTCTCTTTCCATATGATTAAAGCCATCTCGAACACCGTCTTCAGTGAACAGGAAGTGATTTTCAGTATTGCTTGTCTTTGATTCTTCTCAAACTTTTCCTACACTGAGTAAGAACTATCAAAACATGTCATTTATCTACTGTTCCTTTGGTAGTTCAATTTGTGTCTTAAGTTTTCAGCATCAACAGGGCATAAACAATCATGAACAGACACACTATGGAAATAATTACCTTCTCAGAACTGGCTGTGGTTCTCAGCCATACAAATGTTTCTTTAATTTGTTATGACACCCTCCTGAAGGATTACTCCATTCTCTTGTAGTTGATTCATCTGGAAGGTTCAAATAAAAACTGTTGTACAAACAAAGACCTTGAACACAACTATCAACAAAAACTTTTCATTTAGTTGTATATTTGCGTATAATCTCTGACATCTGAGGAATTAAGAAAAACTTAAGAATGCTGATGAAAGTTAAGGTGAAATTTTGATGAAACATCTAAAATAATATTTCCAAGAGCACATGACATTGGTCTACTACCACTTCCATTACATGAACAAACTCTTTTCACAAAAAATTAGTAGGGAAAAGAGCTAGGCACATCATTGATAGTTTTTAGGTAAAATCACTTTTCATTTAATGTTTAACACTGTGCAAATAATCTGACTGTTTATCCACAGCTTTGTTGAGTTAAAAAAATGCTTCAAGGATATTTAAAAAATAGTTTAAAAACTATGGAAGAGGAGATCAGAACTGGTTTATAAACTTTATGTTAAAATAAGATCTCTTCTATACTGGGATATTCCTTTAAGTTATATTCCTTGAGGAATTCTATGTGTATTGGAAAATTGAAAGCACCACAAAGAATGTAAAGTGCCTGGTTTGGGATTTTTTTCTGGGAAAAAAAAGGCCACCAACTCTTAGGCCACCAGCTGATTCTCTACTGCTCTCTATACATCCTACAAGCCCAGGAAAAACCTTTAGGTTAACAGGGAAGATTCGGTAGAGGAGGAGTGTTTCTCCTTATGAACTTACAGATGGTTACTTTCCCACTATAGGAAATAATAGAGTAGTCATGTCATAATTGAAGTGCTCAGTTAAAAATAGTCATAAACTTCACTACACACACCTTTGGATATCCTGAAGCAGTACCTTTATCAGTCAATATTTTGAGGGAAAACAAACAAACAAACAAACAAACAAACAAAAAAAAAGAAAAAAAACACCAAAAAACAGAAACATTCATTTAAGACCAAGATCTCCATTAAAGAGCATATGTGTTTCCAGTAAAGTAATCAGACACATTTGCATTTCAAATGCAGGGCTCTATCTCAGTGAGGCAGTAAAGAGAAACACACATGTAGGGAAAGCACATGGCTAAATACACTTAAAATGGATGTCTGTATTGGATGATCTCTCAAGGACCTATAATAACAAATGCCTTATTTAATTTCTACATTTTTACAAATAAAATGTCATTTCATATAATTAATTTGCCTCTGCTGCTTTAGTTGTCATTTGTCTTCGTTGATTGCTTTTTATTTTTAGTGAAGGGGATGTAGAAATGGGATGAACATGTAAAGCCCAGTCATAGGTGTGCATACCCACATACTGAGTCATGATGCATCATAATGTTTAGCCAGTGAGTATGGCAGGATTCAAATTTGCAGCATCTCATCACCATAGGGGAAAAACAAACGAAACAAAAAGAAAAAACAGAAAAAGAAAAACAAAAGAAACAAATCAGAAAGTCAAAGACAAAGCAACTAGACACATTTCTTGGCATTATGCAAATTACAAATTAGCAATCAGTTTGCAACTATCATCTCAAATGGGTATCTGTAAGCCCCATTCCGTTGGTAAACTCCACTACAACTAGTTTAATTGCATCTCTATGCTAGCTTCATATCTACATCTAAATGGACTGACTGCAGTTGAATCAACATCTATCTCATCTTTTCCACTGAACCTGGTCTTTTTCATTTTCTTAATTAGGAGGAAACTCTGATCCACAAACCTCTAGCTTTATCTGCCCAGTCAACGTGTTTTTCAGCATGGGATCTGAATTAGACCCTCAGGTCTGTCCTATCCCTTTTTCTTAACTCCAAACCATCCTACATCAGCAGTCACTGGCATCCTACATAAGTAAGATTCACTTAATACCCCTTGTCACAAGACAGGTTAATTGTAAAAAATGGTGTGTTGCTGACTCTTGAAGCAGCAAAGAAAACAATTAATGTAAATGAAGTTGAAGAAGCACCTGCTGTGTGTGTTTTGAGAGTGGTCCTTTCCAGGCAATTAATTTACTTGCCCAAAATGTAAATATCTGACAGGATAAGCATATCAGCATATAAAAACACTTGCAGTTCTAACTGCTGCTTTTTTTATCAAATGTTGAAATATGCTGAGGCACATTCCCAGCTGGTGTAAACTCCGTCTACTTCACTGACTTCAACTGATAGTTTCCCCCATTCAATATGTGGCTAATTTGGTTTTCCTTGCATAGGTTGCAAGTCAGAATAAAGAAACACAAATAAATGTATATTCCTGTACATAGGAACAGGAGCTGAGAAATCTACCAAACCTATATCTTTGTTTCCTTTCTCTATCACTATATGGACACGAAGCGTCAGGGAGCGGGGATAACTCTGTGTATCCCCTTTCTTTGCCTTCAGAATAATCAGAGCACTCTGTGAAAGTGGAACACCAGGAGACTTGGTAGGTCATTTACTCCACCTCTTGTCAAGACAAGACCTGTGGTAACTACAAATTTCCAAGCAGTTTTTTATCTTACAGGATAAAAACTGGCAGTGATGGAAGCTCCACTGTGCCAAAGGAGATCTAGGGAAGTGACTAATGTATCAGTAAAACAACAAAAGCACTGTAAGTGGAGGTTTTACTGTGAAATTAATGTAAGAAGAATACACTGACCAGAGGATTATCAATCAGGGTGCAAATCAATCCATTATTTAATGACACTGAGTGCAGTGGAAAACAGCAGGGGATTGCATCTGTATCTTTCAGGTATATATTTCATTTAAACACAAAAAACTAACCAATCTACCAAAAATCAAGGTAGAGATGATGCTGTCATATTTAACATTTCATTTCAGAATAACAGTTTATTTTGTTTCTTCAGTAATCAAGTCTACATAAGCAATTTAAAGCATCCCGTCATGTCAGCCCACAAGGACACCTGCATGTCCTGCAAAAGGCAATCCCCTCCACGGCTTTGGCTGACAGGGCTCAAGGACAGGGCACCCCTGGCCCACGGCTCCAGCAGCTACTCCTGGACAAGGCTCTGCCATAGAGGCTTTCCCACAGCCTGAGCTGGGCTTGGGCTGCCCTGGGATCCCTGGGCTGCCCTGCTCTTGTCTGGGGCAGAGAGATGGGCCCAGTCTGCCAGGCTCTGCCATCACCCACTCAGAGGAAGCCCTGGCATTGCTGGCACTCAGTGTCAGGGAGCTGCCGATCCCCGCAGTGCCCAGAGACACCACTGTCAATAAACCACAGGGTTGTATTTTCAGATTGCAAAGTTCCCCATTGAGTTACATGTACTGCAACAGCAGTGTTTGCCTTGCAGTTAAAATGACACAAATACCAACTAAGGAAACCAAAAAGCAAAGACCCAGGGGAGCAAATGAAAGCAAGCTTAAATAACCTTTAATACCAGATCTTGGATTAAAAGCATTTCAATTTGTTTTACATCTCAGCTCTCCAAACTGCTGTGAGAACCTATCCTATACCAAATGTAAAAGAGGGAGTCACAGAGTCTTTTTAGCTTGAGATTCAAGTGGAAAAACCTCTCTTTGAAAGAGTTTTTTGATATTTGATAATTTATTTTTCAACTATAGTCTTTAGTCTCCTTCCTTCCCTGATACTGTCTTGTTGCAAATATTGTACTTATATAAAGTAGTCTGTATAAGGAACTTTAAAAATGATGTTTTCATTAAAAAGTTTTGTATGGAACAATAAAATTTTCTTTTAGCTTTCGTAAGATTCAGGAAGAAGCAATGGTATAGATTTAGATAAGATTATCTCAGCCTGTTCAGCACACAGCTAACATTTTGCAGCATAACAGAATAACAGTTTGCAGGAGCATGTTATCAAGATGCTCCAGGTTAGAACAAGTCAGAAGTTCCCATAAACAGTTGAAAGGCTTTTATCAGAAATGCTGACATGAAGGAAGACTCTGAGGAGGGGTTATACGAGATGCACTTATGATCTGAGCCTCTTCTTCCATACATGATTTACATCATTTAAAGAATTACTAGGGTCTTTCCAGTATCTGTAATCCACCTAAAGCCCTTCCTTGGTCTCTCCTGCTGACTAGAGAATTCAGACTTTCTGTGTTCTTCATGAACAAATTTCTAAAAGCTACCCCCATGGGAAATTGTCTGATCACTAATTTGTCCACTGCCTTTGAAGCTACCAGTAGGGCTCTAAACAAGATGAAACATAGAGAGTGGTGCCGTGGCCTTGGACTTTTTTATCCTATACCTTGCTGGTAAGAACAAACCTTTTTGTGTTCAAAGGAGCTGAAATATGCATTTTCTGTCTTTCAGGAGACTGCCTTACCTACCAGACTGCAGGTTCTTTCAAATATTGTTATCTGACTTGTTTTATCCACTTACTCTGTCACAGTAGAATTAAATATTCTTTATACAAGAGAATGGATTTTTATATAGCAGGAATGCCTTTGCAGATGAATGAATGGACACTTGCACATCTTCTGACAGTTTTGAATTTCTTATAACTGTAATAAGTGAAGTCTTCTCTGTGCAGTTTAACTGTATGGCAGCTTTGGACTTCTCCTGAATTCACCATGTTGAAAAAATATCTGCTGTACATATAACACATCAGGAGAACTCTGTTGTTAATCTGATGTCTCCAAGTCCATAATGGGCTGAGTTACCAAATTTTTTCAGAGCATATGATAAATGAAGTGAACTACATGCAACACCAGTACAAAACAACCTTAAATCACATGTAATAATAATAATAATAATAATAATAATAATAATAACAACAACAACAATTATACTAATAATAAATATTATTATTAATAACTATTATCAGTAGTAGTATACTTCATCCTTACTTCTAAACCTGAGGAACGTGTAATAAAGTGCATTACCAGAAAACAGAAGGCCAATTTAGGGCTTTGTTAGTGCTGTGATTCATTTACTCTCTACTTTTACTGCCTATTCCCAAAAGTACCTTACAGAAAGGAAAATGTGCAAACATAGAAAATTAGGAAAAGTATAAAATTCCACTGTAGAGAATATTCCAGAAAATACTCTACTGCTTTGCTGCCTACCAATCAACATGTGCAAAATCACAGATGACGAAAGCATTGAAATGGCTAGCAATTTATTATTACCTTGGTTTTTAAAACAAAACCATTATCTTGAAAGCTTGTGTAAATATGCAAACCAGCCTGTAGGCTTGACTGTGATCTTTCAGTTCCCTATGAGCACACAGTCATGCGCAATGAGAATCAGATTATCATGGATCCCAGCTATGCCCAAAGGAGTGTTCAATGCTGGGAGCAATTAAAAAGAACTTTTCTGTTCTTCAGTACTGTCATCCCACACACTGACAAGTCTTTGAAAGCAAAAGCTAAAACTCCTCACACATAATTAGCTAGAACAAACTGATGAAAGAATTAAATATAAAGCGTTCTGTTCAAAGACATGATCATCAATCTGCAGTTCATTCCATCACCACTGATTTGAAAATGCAGAAAGATAGGCAAATTATCCCATTCTCCCACAAAGCCCTTAAGGGGAAGAGAAAATGGTCTCAGACCCTTATTAATCTTTTTTTTTTTTTAATTTCTATTTTATTTTTGATCTGGTTATCTTAGCTTGATTAGTGCAGTCCCAATTACACTATACAGAAATAAAAGGTCTTCTAAGGCTTAATGATATTGTTCTGAGAAATACAATAAAGCATTTAACCAATCATTTGAGATGTGCTGACCTTTCATATGGTAAACAATTTTAGGTGTCTAAGCATCCCAATTTGTGCTCTGATTTATGACAGCCAATATTGGAAACTTTTTGATCGCATCTCTGGCTTACAAAACTTGTTTCTTGTTTCTCTTAATAAAGTAGAACTACTAGTTCAGCAGCACAGTTGAATGTTGAGATGTAACCTCTGCCCAGTTTTATTCAATGTGCTGTTTGCCATTTTCTTCAGTGAGGTGAGAATTTTACCTCTCTGCTTTAACTTATCAGCTAAAAATTTTAGACACAAACTGAAACAGAAGGTGAATGTGAATAAAACTTTAAGTGTAATTTTTTCATAATTTTGCCTCACTTATGCCAAATGTAATGAGACTGGACAAGATTCTGTTCACTGTTTCATCAATAAGATAAACCAGCAAATTCCAAAGACTGAAGAAGGGTAATTGGAGGTACACTTTGCCCCTAAATGCTTCTATATCTAATCTGTCAGTAGAAACCTGCATAATTTTCCAATAAATATATAAGATGAGCAGCACAGCCTGGATGAATTAGAAAAACAGAAGTGGCACACTCTACAATCATCTTGTTTTCATCTGCTACACACCTGTAGCAAGAACATTTAAAATGTAGGTGGTGTATTTTGGTGAAGTGAAAAAAAAAATCAGTAGTTAATTTCTGATCCTGAAAGCATGTTTTCTCTTTTCAGGGTATATACTCAGTGTCTAGAAGTTTGCAGTTCTTTAGCATGACATATTTCTTTTTCTATTAAAATAAAAAGTCTTAGATAGCCCCAAAAAAATGAAGATAAACCCCCACAAGATGAAGCCCATAACTCATGCTTTTGGGGAAGGTACCTGAGATCCCACCAAGCACAATTAATGTAACCATACATTAATCGTCTCCGTAGACTGTGCAGGGAAACAGGGTGCTTAATTCTTGATAGTNAAAAAAAAAATCAGTAGTTAATTTCTGATCCTGAAAGCATGTTTTCTCTTTTCAGGGTATATACTCAGTGTCTAGAAGTTTGCAGTTCTTTAGCATGACATATTTCTTTTTCTCTTAAAATAAAAAGTCTTAGATAGCCCAAAAAAATGAAGATAAAACCCCACAAGATGAAGCCCATAACTCATGCTTTTGGGGAAGGTACGTGAGATCACACCAAGCACAATTAATGTAAACATACATTAATCGTCTCCGTAGACTGTGCAGGGAAACAGGGTGCTTAATTCTTGATAGTGAATTTTAGACTGTAATCTGAAGGACAAATACTACCAAATGTGTTTCTACTTCTGTATTATTGTCTGGTATCCATAGAAATATGAGAATATTTGTTTTTTCAGATCATAAAGACCCACAAAGATTTCCTATTGCCTGTCAGAGAACCAAGTGTGTCTCCTTATTTCTCTCTCTCTTTATAATGAATAAATGGAAATCTTAAGTTTGAATTTACCAGAATGTTCCACAGAAACAGCTGACAACCTCGGTGCCCCTCTGGTGTGTCACCTGTTTCCACCATCGCAACACTATTTCTACTTTTAGGGAGAAAAGAACACCACAAACAGATTTCTGAAATTAGAAAGACACACCAGTTGCAGACCAGAAACACACTTAGAGAGAGGATAACCATTCCTACATTTTCTTAGTTCCCTGTATGAATTTTACAGAGGATGTTTGTTTCTTTATCAGGACACAGCTCAGAACTATGCAGAGCAGAGACTGACTGGGCTGCAGCAAGAAATCAGCTTGATTTTCCATTGTTAAGATATTGTGGTGACAGTCATTCTGAAAAAATCCATTTAAAGAAATTGAGGGAAAATAGAATAGATGATTACTCTCTTTTCTGAGCAGGAATATACTGTACCTCATCCTGTCACTTCCATTTGGCAGGTACTCTCAACAGACCAATCCACAGATTACTTTCTTTAGCAATCTAGCAGAGTTCAATAGGTTACTTAACATGACTTTCTTCTCATTTATTTTGCTTAGGGAAAGATCCTAGATATTCAGTTTTGGCAAACAAAGGATCCTTTTTCCCTTTAAAAAAAAAAAAATTAAAAATCCGTCAGTCTAGCTCAAGTATGAACACAATTCCCCTGACATAAGTACCTGTCAGAGACTGAAATATTACAGTTTATGACTTAAACTTTTTCATGAAGGACTTTTAAAACTGTGTTGCAAAAGCTGCAGAGAAGACTACCGCCCCCTGAATGGGGCCCTGTCCTGGGTTACCTGGTATTCTATTACCATTTTTAGCAATGTTCCCCCCCCCTCCTCCCTCGATTAACCTATCGTCGGTTAATGTGCCTATCAATGCTTTGTGTATGACTCACTGATAACTCGATCCTGGACTATCTCCTGTTAATGGGCCCATCAGTGCCTTGCCCTATGACTCACCATCCCATTGTGAGATGCTCCGCCCAAGGGGAAGGAGCCAAGCATTCCCACATGGATAAAGTCTATGGTTTTGCAGCAGCAGGGGAGAGCTTCTTCCACTGGATTCCCAGAGGACAAGAGCCACGCAGCCACCACTGGACTTCTCGAGAAGGACCAGACCATTTTTNGTCCCCAGACCCTGCACCAGACCCTCAGTGTTGCAAGGGACAGTGTGTCATGCTGGCCCCTGCAAGGGGGGCACTGGGCGTTCCCACCTGGCCAAAGTATAAATTAATCCGCGGGATTCTTTACTCCTCGGCGTGTGGCGGCGTGGCGTGGCCGCGGGGGACCCTCACCACCGAGCAGACCGGGTGGAGGGGAGCAGGGAGACGTTGTTGGGACCCCTGGGTGGGCGATGTGCTTACCGAAGACCTGTAACCTCCCTGTCCCCACACCCCCCACGCACACTTCTTTCTCTATGTCTTTCTTTCTCTTTCTGACTCTTTGCTTCTTTTACTATTAAATAAAATACATCAATTTTTTTGCACCAACATCTAACCTCGTTTGGTTTTAATCTCGTTTTTGGGAATATTTTGAACCTTCTCAAGATCTCATCCGGTTTATGCACAGAGACTTAGTTGTTTTTGCTCTTCTGGGTTTAAACCAGATTGTAACAACACCAAAACCACAATGCTGAAAATAAATAAAAAACTTTTGACCGCTCAGCTCTATCAGACTCTGTCCCAGAAGAGAGATATTTGGTAAGGAGTCTCCTTGAGGTTACACCAGCACACTTTAATTAAAAATCTAATGAAATAATGTTCTTTCAAATTATGTTGGACTGAAACTTACAGTATGTGCCAATTATAAAAAGTTAATTGCAATTTCAAAATTAAATCAAAGTATTATGAATTTTATTGACAAAATAACAAATATAGCTGCTTGTTTATGACTTTTTGTAATTACAATTATAATTAATTTTTATAGAGGAATCAATAGCCTGTTGAAGAATTCTGAAATATTAAAGTTATCAGAGATATTGTTAAATCATGTAAATAAAACTGTGATGATATCAGGTCATGCAAGGAATTTATTAGCACACAAGATAGAAGGTCCATTGTAGATATACTAAGAGTTTGCTTTGGAGACTATGTAATTATATAATGATTTGGTTTGGAAGAGACTTTTGACTATTTTGTAGTTCCAACCACACTGCCATGGGCAGGGATATCTTCCACTAGACCAAGTTGCTCAAAGCCCGATCCAACCTGGCCTTGAACTCTTTCAAGGGTTGTGTACCCACAGCTTCCCTGGGCAACCTGTGCCACTGTTTGACCACCCTGAGAGTGAAGAATTTCTTTCTAATATCTAATCTAAACTAACATTCTTTCAATTTAAAGCCATTCTGCCTTGTCCCCTACAGGCCCTTGTAAAACGTCCCTCTCCAGCTTTCTTGTAGGCTCCCTTCAAGTACTGGAAGGTGCTGTAAGGTGACCCCTGGGCCTTCTCTTCTCCAGACTGAACAGGTGAACAACCACATCTCTCTAAACCTTTCCTTATGGGAGAGGTACTCTGTCCCTCTAATCATCTTCACAGCCATCCTCATTCCAATGTGTCCATTTCTTTCATGTGTTGGGGACCTCAGAGCTGGAAGCAGTACTCCAGGTGGGATCTCACAAGAGCAGTTTAAAAGGACAGAATCACCTCCCTTGACCTGCTGGCTATGCTCCTTTTGACATAGACCAGAATAGAGTTGGCTTCCTGGGTTTTCTGCAAGTACACACTGCTGGCTCACATTCAGTTTCTTGCCCACCAGCACCCCAAGTCCTTCCCATCAAGGCAGTTCTCAATTCATTCTCCATCCATCCTGGTTTGTGATTGGGATTGCCATGACCGATGTAAAGGTCTCTGCACTTGGCCTTGTTGAACTTCATGATGCTCACACAGCCCCACCTCTCCAGCTTATCAAGGTCCCTCTGATAGCATCCCTTCCCTCCAGCTGTTGACATCACCACACAGCTTGGTGTCATCAGTAAATTTGCTGAGCATGCTTTTAATCCCACTGTTCATGTCACTGACAAAGTTGTTGAACAGCACCGGTCTGGTTATGTTCCCTCTTTTTCAGTAAATGGGAACTTCACTGGACTGTCACAGCTTCTCAAATATGATAGTGACCTAACAGCTTCATCTGCCAGCTCCTTCAGGACCCATGAATACATCTCATCACGTCCCATTGAAATGTACACCTTCAGGTTTCTTAGATGGACCTTCTCCTACAGCAGGCAGTTTTTCATTCTCCCAGTTCCTGCCTTTGCTTTTTACAGTTCACATGGTGTGTCTGAAGCACTTGAAGAGTTAAGCAAATAAAAAAAAAAAAAACAAAAACAAAAAAACAAACACTGAGTACCTCATCTCTCTTTACATCCTGGGTAACCATGTATCTTCTTTCCTTCCTTCCTTCCTTCCAGAAAATACCCACTTCTCTAGGTTTCCTTTGATCACCAATGTACCTAAAGAAGGTTTAATGTCCATGTTTAATTCTATCAGGACTTTAGCTTTCCTAACCTTATTCCTGGCTGCTTAGAAAATTTCTCTGTAATCCTCAGGCCATCTGT
>VYZQ01046590.1:20891-47900 GCA_013400655.1 Mystacornis crossleyi | reverse complement strand
TTTTTTTTCCTTCTTCCAAAATGTGTCAGGAACACTGAGCTGCCTTTTGTGACTCCACATCCTATGTGCACCAAGGATGGACAGAACAGCACTACTGTAAATATCCTTTGTTCCTGCCCTGTTAGTGGTCAGGACTGCCCTCAATTCTTCAGTTTAATAATACAGTTTATATCACATGTTATATTTTTAAAAGCGTGTCTGTTACCTAAGAATGAAATTACATTCTAAGATCTTTGTTGCTTTTATCTGTCCTCTGGGCACCCTCTTGACTTCCCAAGATTTACACCACATTCACATGAAACACAAAGCACCTGGGATTCACTGGATTGTCACATTTTACCTCACATCTTTTTCAGCAATATTAACATACAAGAGTCCATCCAGAACATTCCTTTCTTATGTACCACTCTGACTAAGAAAGAAATTGTTCATGTGAGGTCTGTGCATGCACAAGTACACACGAAAACCTAAAGAAGAGCAGTAGAAGTAGCAATCCAACAAATTCACTCTTCAGGAACAGGAGTCCTGGCCCAGACAGAAGGAGAAAAGAGGGGAAAAGAACTAGAGGTAAAACACTGGTTTCTGTGTGTAGTGGGAACAGACGGGAAAGAAAGAGAGAACTTCCCAGGGTTCTTTGTCTTTAAATGTGATTTTTACAGAGGTGTGTCTAACGTCTGAGTGGCTTAATAGAGTTGTCAATATTCAAATTAGTCAACTGATTGGTTCTATCAGGTTTGGAGGAAGTTACAACACCTCTTTGCAACAAACATCACTTCCTTGGCTGGTGGAGTATTTTTTTTAAACTAAAACTCCAAGCTGTGCTAACCCATGGCACTGTGGTAGGTCTGGCCCCTATTGTCACTGATTTAAGGCTCTTTGCCTGTACAAAGGCCAGTGAGGTACAGCTGGATCCACTCTGCTACAGATGATCACGCCAAGGGTGAGAAGCAATGGAATGGGCTCAGATTTATTCTTGACTCACTTTTCGTGGCACCCAGAGGAGCCAAGACTGTTAGCACTTGTTCTCAGGGCCCAGATCAGTGTGTGCCATAGAGCCACGGCCCAAGTGTGCAGCTCCACTCTCGAGCATAAGGGCTCTTCCAGCACCCTCTGGAAATCCAGGAGAATGGGATGTGTATGGAGACACCCTGGACAGTCCTTCTCTGAATGCAGTAAACCCTGCCCGAAGTCAGTGGCACCAGCACATCACTGCTGAGCCCAGCCCTGGGGTGCTGAAGGCATCTCCTGATACAGGTGAGTGGGGGATGTCTGTCCTTACTCTTTCTGTCTCTGTCTCTGTCTCCCTATAGATCTATAAAAAATGGCTTGTGAGAGAGATCTATGGCTGACAGAAATTTGGTGAGCAGTGTAGAATGCCCTCATCACGGGATGGACTAAAAATTGCATTGCAGAGCATTGGGAGCTGCTTCAGCTTTCCTGGCTGGACCCGTGGTTATCTCCGGGTGTGTTTTACCTGCTGCAGCTCAGGGTGTCACGAAGCCTGAGTCAACTTGTTTGCAGAGGATGTGTCTAATCCACTGCTCTGATCATTCCAACTCGCCAGCTACTCCCACACCACTGAATAATATCCAACCTCAAGTGAGCACAGGCTGCTGAGGGGTCATTAAAATTCCTCCTCAGTCCTGATCATTAAACAAACCATACAAGAGGCAGACTCCATACCTGGGGAAAGTGGCACGTTAATGGAGATGCGCCCGGTATAATTGCTGTCATCCATCACCCCCGTCCCGCTGCTATTGACAAAGTGCAGCTAAATATTTAAATAAGCCATTTTTCTTCAGAAGCCAAAGGATTAGATGCAGCCAAATTTCTCAGTCTAGTCAGCAAACGATACAAATCCAAGGATTAAACAGGATTTGCTGGAGTGAATGAGAGCTGCTTCTGCACTGTGCTTTATGAAAAAATATTCTTTGCTGCCAAGACTGTTGCTTGGGGCGAGAAGGGGAGGAGAGACAATTCTCCTTCCTACTGGAAGCAAGAAAAATAGAATTAGTTTCTCTTTACTCGACACTCTTGATTTACTTTGAGTGTGTAGTTGAAGGAAAATGTGGCTTTCCCAAGCTCCATTAGACACCTCCACTTCTTCTAAGAAGCAAAACATATGAAACGAAGATGTAGGTGTTGCAAGGTTCTGTGCATCTGTTTTGCTTCAGGGTCAGCTCCTTGGAAGGCTTGCCAGGTTGCTCTCAGTAAAATAGAGGAGAAATGCTTGCTGAAGTAATTTTTACTTGGATACACGTTGGTATGGTGCAGTAACATCTGGAGACAGGTATATTGAATTTATTGGGTGAGATAGGAGGTCCTCATTGAAGCACTACAGGTACTTGTAGAGGGAGGCAAGAAGGATTTACAAACACAAGAAGGTATATTTGCTGGAGCTGGTTGAGAAATTTTTGAGAAAAATTCCATTTCATTTGGAATGTCTCAGTTCATGAAAAATGAATAAAGTTATTCACAGGAAAAATTAGTATTGATTTTTTTTTTTTAACAATCCAAGTGTAAATTTCTAGGCTTTGGTTATTGCTTTTTTCCAGCTAAAATAACTTGATTTTATTCATTTGTTCTTTAATTTAATAATAATAATATGGTTAAAAAGGCAAAACAAACCAGAGGAACGGAGTGAACTGAGATGATTCAAATGAAATGGAACTGAAATATTTGAAAAGGCCCAAACCACGAAAGGCAAAAATCTTGAGTTTTCCACACTGATGTGAGTTAGAAGCTTTATATTGATTTTAATGCTGATATCTCCCATCATTCTTCATGGGACAGAAAAAATCAGTTATTTGCCTTTCTTAGTGGTCAACTAAGCAGCTCACAGGAGTGATTTGTGGGGTTTTTTTTTCTGGAAATGTGAAATCCCTTTAAATCTTGCTTTTTTTGATGACTGTGTGTTGGTGGGGGGAGGAAGAAGAGATCTGTCTTTGCAGTGATAGCAGAAAGGTTTGCAGGTCTTGGCATTTTTCAGGAAGTGCTCCAGATTTTTTGGTCTGACTGATCTGGAAATCATGGAAAAGTTCTGTCCATTCATTTTAGGCAAGGTGTGAATCCCAAGAAGAATTGTCATTAACAAGCTGTCCTGAGCTATTCAATTTGTGCAAGACTTGGGAAGACTTTTTCTCCCACCAGGTTATTTCTCTTTACAAATTCACAATTTCCTGCAGAATCTGAACTCGGATAACATCTGACCAGAACTCTGTTCAAGATACAAATATGACCTCTCTCCCTGGTACATCTGTCCAAGGATTGCATATGCTCGCCTTGTCAGATCAAATATTACATACTTTTCTGCCTTGAATCAATCAGTGTCAGGAATCTGAGCCTCATGCCCATCTCTAGGGAGAGACAGCAGCATTTATAAATCATGGAGAAAAAAAATAAATAGTAAGATAAATATTTTTCAGCTCAGGCTTGCAAGGGATTACAGGGTGAATATTTTCCCCTAAATTATGAGAAATAAAACTGTTCTACCCTTACGTCACAGAGAGAGGGTTCGGGGGAAATTAAGTAGATTGTTCTTTAGGGCTTCATTGAAATTCTACTAAGATGTCTAAAAATCCACAAGCCTGTTGCTTTGCAAGTGAATTCACTGTTTCATCTTTGTGAATTGATAGTGATACATAAATGTCAGCTTTATTGAACATATCTCCACTGTCTGGCTATCCAAACAGTATTAATTAACTCCCTAAGTCCTGTTCCAGCATGTATTTGAACTAATTTTAAAACTTGCATTAGAGCTGCAGAAATGCAGACTAGAAATATGGTGCACGTTTTTAGCAGAGAGTAATTAACCACTGAAATAAATTACCCAGCAGCAAGGTGGATTCTCCATCATTTGAAGTCCTTAGCTCGAGGCTAAATATCTTTGTGAAAGATGTGTGGTAACAACGGGAGCTGTAAGCCTGGGGCTGTGAGAACGTGTTTGTGTATTTATAATTCTGTTGAGCAGGGTTTTTAGAAGAGTTATCCCTGTTCTGCACCCCAGCTGCAGGAATTCCTGGAGGGACACAGCTCTCCTGCTGGCTGGGAGCAAGACCCAACATTTTACCCCTTCTCTGGAAGATTGTCAGGAAGAAATCTTGGCAGCCACCCTTTGCTGAGCTTTATGCAGCAGCCAGGGCCTGCCCAACCTTCTTGTGGGGTGTAGTGCCAGACAAGGGGGAATGGCTTCAAATTGCCTGAGGGCAGGGTTAGATGGGATATTGGGAAGAAATTGTTCCCTGTGAGGGTGGGGAAGCCCTGGCACAGGTTGCCCAGAGCAGCTGTGGCTGCCCCTGGATCCCTGGAAGTGTCCAAGGCCAGGTTGGACAGGGCTTGGAGCAACCTGGGACAGTGGAAGGTGTCCCTGCCTATGGCAGGGGATTGGAATGAAATGATCTTTAAGGTCCCTTCCAACCCAAACCCTTCTGTGATTCTGTGTTACCCACAGTGAAACCAGCTGACCAAAGCATGAGCATGCTTCGCTCACTGTATTCCTCATCTGAGCTGAGCAGAACACAAAAATCTGTTGAATGTCACCAAAATGGAAAGTGCTTCAGAAATACCTTAAGCAGATTTTTTTTCTATACTTATTTTGACTGAAGGAAGTCTGGAAAACCTTGATGGGGGTTAGCCTGGAAAAGTTGTGAACTGGCAAATATAAAAAATACTTTGGATTTCATCTCCAGGAAGCAGCAGAATTTCACATGAAAATGTGGAAAGGAATCAGAAACCCCCTTCCGTGTGGTACCTGTTTGCTGATGCCCTGTTTCTGTGCACCTGGGTGAAAAGACCGTGTCCACACGGTGAAAGGAAGGGAATAGGTAAAACCCAGCAGGCAGATTAGCAGTAAAGGAAGGTGTGTGGTGCCACTTTCAGGTGCTGAGCCTCACCTGGGGACAGCAGGAACATCCCAAAGCCACATGTGTGGAGCAGCAGCAGCCAGGAGGCAGCTCCTGTGATCCCCACGGCGGCTCCATGTCACATAAGCCTGTCTCAGCCTCCCCGAGAGCTGGCAGATAATGTGATTAAACAATAAACATTTTGTCACAGTAATGAATCCTGGCAACCATCTTTCTGATATGATTAAATCAGTCTGGAGACAAATTCTTCATTTCTGACACCAGGTCACTGCACAAGTATGCAGGTTGGGTTTGTTCTTTGTTTATTTTTATTTAAATACTGAGTTAAGCAAGGTGCTACCAGCAGTAATGAGGTCACTCTGGATTAATCCCTACCTTGTAAATGGCAGGGACCACAGAGATTTTTATTTTTTCTCAGCTGTGGATGTTCTCGAGTCTCTGCCTGGCAAAACAGGGCTGGTTTCTTTCCCCAAGAGGACACTCACCCTGCATGCACAGAGACATAGAACTCTGTTCTTCCCAGTCCCTCAGTATTCCTTGGCTCCACTCACCAATAATGCCAGGCAAAGCCCTGAGTAGCTGCACTGGGTTATGCCATAAGGCACAGAGAGCTGTTAAGGGGCCCTATGATTATTGCCATTGATGAAACGTCCCTTCCATGGCAGTTCTGCTGCTCACAGGTGAAAGAAGGCTCTGCAAATACACCGTCAGCCATCCACAATTAACTTGGTTATGGATGGCGTTCCATAAATATTTTAAAACACTGAAGAAGTAATAAATGGTTGATTTGTTTTCTTGAGTGCAGCTGCTGCAGGCTTGCGCTCTTTATGTATAATTCTTTATTCCATTTAGCACCAATGGATATATCTTCCCTTGCCTCCCCCTCCTTTTAAACTTTTATCATTTCCTGAAATCTGTTTGCAGGTTCTTTCCTGGCCATTGCCCTTGGCTGGAGGACCTGGGGTGATAGAGAAAGTCTTGCCATCCGTGGAATGCACTGCCATTAACCGGTGCTCACATATGCACCCACCCCTTCTCCAGACACCTTGTAAAGCCAAAATAATCTGCACTTTCCCGCCCTCAGCTGGGGCTTCCTTTCATTCATCATTATCTGTAAATACAATTTGCACTCAGGTGCAATTTCCAGGAACTCAAGTGCCAAGAAATTAATTTTGTCTTAAACTGGTCCCTTCTTTCTCTTTGGTAGCCACTGTAGTAATTCATAGGGCACAGACTGCAAGTTTGGCTATAGGTTTAGAAAGAAATAAAATAAACATGTGATCAACAAGAAATTGTAACTTTTGTGCTGTTCAATCAGCAGGCAACGCTGCTGCACAGCTTAAAAATAACTGTCCTTGCTCCATGTCTTTTTTCACTTCCCGTGATAGTTTTAGACTCTTCTAATCACTCAGTTTGCTTTCCTCTGGGCTGGCAGGGGCATCAGCTATTGTAAAAAATAGTCCATCCTGTGGAATGTATCGCCTCTGAAGGACAAGATTATTCTTCATTTCTCTTTAAAAAACACAAAACCTCGGGAAAATGGAAATGTTTGCTAAAATTCCCTTCAGCCTTGCTGTGTGTGTGTTTGTATTGGTTTGTGGTGCACTCTCCCTTTCCTCCAGCCCTCGGGGCACTGAGGGCTCCTCACCTTCAAGTTAAAAAGGACAGATCAATAATAGCCATAAGCTCTCTCACTTTTCTAGTTTTTGATAAGCCTTCCCATGAAGACATTTTCCCTAATATCCAGTCTAAATTTTGGTGCAATTCGAGGCCATTCCTTCCGGTTCTGTAGCTTGTTACTTGTGAGAAGGGGCCAACTCCCTCCTGGCTGCACCCTCCTGTCAGGGCTTTTTAAGGTCCCCTCTGAGCCTCCTTTTCTCCAGGCTGAGCCCCCTCCAGCTCCCTCAGCTGCTCCTCATCCAGCTTGTGCTCCAGTCCCTTTCCCAGCTCCATTTCCTTCTCTGGACATGCTCTGGACCTTCTTGCAGTGAGGGGCCCAACACCAAACCCAGGATTCAAGGTGGGGCCTCATCAGTGTTGAGTGAAGCGGGACAGTCACAACATTTGTAGTTAAACACAGTTGGCTGCTGCACCTGGGGAGGAAAAGTGCTGGTGGAACCACGGAATGGGAGATTCTCTCTGGGAGAGTGACGGCTCTGGGAGGGACTTGAGGGTCCTGGTGGGCAGCAGCCACAAAGGGAGTCTCAGCTCTGCAGCACAAGGACAGCCCTGTGTACATGGGAAGAATCAAGTGGAATTAGAAGAGTAACCTCCTCCCTGTCCTGAGGACTGAGTGACGGCTGCTGGAGACTTGCACCCACTTCTGACTCCTGCTGACTCCTCAGGAGTGACTGGGAGGTCTTACACGGACCTCAGGGGAAGGCCTTACACAGACCTCAGAGGAAGGCTGGGAAAATGATTCAGGCCGTGGGAAATGAGTTACATGACCTGAAGCACCGAGAACTCTGTTCGTTATCTTATTAAAAGATGGAGAAGAGATTTTTATCATTAATTTTAAGAGTATCTACATGGAGAGGAGTCTTGAGAATAAAGGGCCTTTTGACCCTGCAAAATAGAGCCTAACAAGAGGGCTAGAAAATGAGTGTGGAGAAGTTCAGCCTTGAAATACGACAGCGTTTCCCAGCAGAAAATCACCGAGCAGAGCTGGCGGTGGGCTGCAAGCAGATTGTGTATAATGAGATTTGGTATCTTAAAAGAAAAGAATTCCTATCCAATTTCAGTGAGAATCTCTCTTCCTTGTGCTGGCAGCAGCCAAGATTGCTGGGATGCTTGGGCTGCTGTCAAAGCCTCTGAGCCACAGTCCCACAGCACCTTCCCTTTTCTGCTGCCTTCTGGGCTAAGCTCAGTCTGTCCTCCCCAGGGCAAAGAGCAGTGTGCTGGAGAGCTGGCACAGGCACGAAGGGACCAGAACATCTGACCTCTGCCTCCTTGCCTTTGTTTGATGTTTTTTGAGCTTTAATTGAGCTGCAATCCTGGGCATTTTAAACAAATTTGAACCTTTCCTTGCACAGTAGCAACAGACAGGGAGAAGAAACAGAAAACTCTGCTCCTCTTTGGAGACTATTTTCTTTCCCAACTACTTAAGTATAGGCATGAATGGAGGCATCAGGCATGAATTTAAGCATTTCCCTGAAGTGGTTTTGTAAATAGCATTAGCAGGTAGAAAATGATAGATCTGACTCCTTATCCACAAAACCTCACTGCAAAGTGGAAGCACCACATGCTGACCTGTAGAAGGGAAACAAGGAAAAGGGGGACAAGGCAGGTCTTTATTTAGACTCAGTTCTTTGTTCATTCCCCCTTTTTCCCACCATTTCACTTGCTCAACAGCTTAGATCTAAACAAACTATCAATACACCCCATTGCGTTACACCAGGGACACATTTGACCCATTTATTTTTAAGTGCTCCCACTCTCTTTTTGGATTCCGCTCCAGTGTGAGCTATAAAAAAAAGCAGCTTCATTAAAGCAAAAGGTATTAGAAAAGGTGCCTGGGTGTAAAAGAACTAGTTGGGAGCTAATGGGATCTTTCAGAGGACTTGACTGTACCAGTGATAATTGAAACAAACAGACCTCAGTGGTCTAAACTAATTCAGAGGAGCTGTATTCCTGTTTTTTATTACACAGGCAGTAGTTCAGCACTCTGCAGCCCCCCACTAGCATGAAGAGACACTTACAGCTGTTCTCCCCTGATCCCAGCACTCTGTGGAGCTAATGGGGGGCTCCCGAGGCCTGATGAAGTGCTCCAGGCAGAGGACTTGCCATATGCCTGGGGAATTTCACCTCTGTTCAGGCTCAATTCAGCCCCAGCTCCCAAGGTGAAACTCCATTTCGGTCGGTACATTTCGGCACTCGCAGTTACAGTGATGTGGTGAACGTTTTCTTTTATTTCTGCTGGGCTGGTGCGTGTTGGGTGTAACCAGACACGCGCTGCCTTCACCCCTGCTGTGGTGACCCCATTGCAGGAGGGGAAAGGAAATTGAGATCTAAATGGGGAAAACTTTGCTTCAAGAAAAAAAAAATGAAAACACAAGAAAAACTAAAGACTTTTTGTGCTGATCTTCTCTGCTGCTGCTCTCATAGAATGACGAGAAGAGGAGAATAATGTAAGATTTTCTAAGCCCTAACTACCTATCAGCAACAAATTTCATTTAGGAGGTCTTTATTCTTAAAAAACTCTAGGTGTATTTACAGTTGTTTCCCTGGTGCACTTTCAGCAGATTGCATTGGAGAAAATTCTGTTTTAAAGTGGGGCCAAGGGAAATCTCCCACCTTGTTCTGTGCTGGCCTGGCTTGGAGAGTGAATTTCCCCAGACCTCCTCCTCCCCTGGCTCCATTTGCTGCTCCCAGGGAGCCAGGACTGGATTCTGTATAGAATCAGGGACTAGATATTGTATGGAATCAGGGGCTGGGCATTTTATAGAATCAGGGGCTGGGCATTGTGTAGAATACTGGGTGTGTTGGTACCACCTACATCTACCTGGGTGCAATGTGCCCGCTACAAACCCGAACGCTTCGTGGGGGATTTAGCTCCTCTCAGGTCTGATGCAGTGTGCAGCTGCTGCGAGCAAGGGAAGCTGTCTCTGACCTTTTGGAACCGTGACTTCCATCACTCATCTCTCACTAATTGCTGCTGCAGTTCGTGGCCCTTCGTGGAAGGGAGAGCGGGACAAAACTGCCCTTGTGAAATATAAATTATCTTAATTACAGTCAACAAGCACTTAATGGGAAACACAGTGAGAACAAATTTCCAGATGGCTTTTTTTAGCTGCATCTATAAAATTCGCATTTTGGCTGTGTGAAAGCTGGGTGTGCTTCTGGGGCGGGGGAGTTACTGAGGGTCTGTAGGCTCTGGAGCTCACACGGTGCACTCCTGCTTCAGTGGGCACTGTCCCCTCAGAGAACAGGCAGGCTTGCAGGTTTGGCAGGTATAAGTAGGAAAATGCTAAAAATGTGATCTAATATTTATAGAATTATAGAATCATTAATAGTTTGTGTTGGAAGGCACCATTAAAAGTCATTTAGTCCATTTAGCTGGTTAGTTTTTTGGTGTTCAGTTTCTCTTTTTTATTCTTCCTTTTTGCATTTGGTAGATGGGTATCAATATCAAATATTTTTCTGCTGAGGCACTGCAGCCCAGTGATAAACTTCCCTACAGGCTCAAGATAATCTGGCTTCACACAACTGATACCTTCTTTTTGAAATACTGACTTTTCTCTGTAGAGAGGTTCATCAGGAAAGGTGCAGAAACCAACCTAAAGCCCTGGCTTGTAGTTCATTCCTATCAGACAAAGTTTTTAAGCATGTTTCTTTACTGAAAGCCTAAGATCTACATCAGTCTTTGCTGAATAGGGATTGATTTAAACTTGTGCTTACACACCTAGTGGAAGGAGGCTCATACACAGAAACCTCATTTGTACTGATATGAATGGGGCAAAAATTTCCTGAAACAGGTGCTGCATGTGGGAGAAGAATCAGGTCCTGGGCATTTTAGAAATCAGCTGTGAATATTTCAACTGTCTTACAATACTAATCTGTATTTGTAGGACACGGAAACTATCAGCCATAGCTGTGCTGCAGAAATCAACCCCTCAGCTGCCAGCAGCATGGCCCTGTTCCATTATCCCACATCTCCTTTCCAAAAAGAAGTATTTAAATGTTCATGCCATCAAGCTATCAAGTTGGCTGAGCATGCTTCAGAGCTTTCTAACACACAATAATGTGGCCATCACTTTGTGAATAAAGTTTCATTAAAATGCCATCTATCCCCTCTACTTTCTTGGCTTCCCATCTCCTTTAATGAAAGGTTGCAGGACTTTCACTTCCAAATGGTTATTTTACCAGTGACAAAAAAAAAAAAAAAATGAGGTAGTATCCTATTGTAAAATGCTTTGGGGAGGGAATTGGGCATCCTATTCCCTGCAGTACCTCAAAAGCAGGAACATAATGAATGCATTATCCACCACAGTCATCATCACATCTCATTCCTGCAGTTAGATATGATATTTGTGTTTATGTTTGCCATTCCTTATGTCTCCCATGCATAAGCACGTGAGAGGTGCTGGGATTTGGCAGGTCACAGTAGACACAGCGAGCCCCTGACGTGGGTGACGTTCCTCCCAGGTATTAATTAATGTGACAGAAATATGTGGATATGTAGGAACTGGTACAAGCAGCTCCTGAGTAGCACACAGAGCTGTGTTTGTTCCTCCTCTTGCCTCTCTGCCCAGTAATGTTGTCCTATGTATTCAAAGAGAATTTCTCATGGGCAATTACCTCTCCATGCTGTGCTTCCTGCTGCTCGCAGGAGCAAGCTGAACTCTGGTTTCTGAAAAATAGGCTAGTGGGAGATTAATTTTTCCCCCCAATCATTTCTGAACCCTGTCTCCCTTTTTATAGGCTTGGAAAGGCTACAGTCATTTATACTCCAACTTTTTCTAGTTGAATATTGAGGGTACCTGACTTTGCACATCTCTAATAAGTGGGCAGACATCTGAAAAGCCACTCACCATTGCTGTGGGTTCATTGACATTTGGAAAATGGGCTTCTTTTTATCATCTCCAAAATGCCTTCCCCTGCAAACATCATACTTAGAATGATTTATTAGCCTTTCTGGAGATTTCTGGGGTTTAATGCCTGCTGGGAAATTTTCCAGGAGATTGCAAGGGTGTGAAAAAATCGCACAGGGTATGATTCTATATATGTATAAATATATATGTATACATGTACATATATACATGTACATATGTACACCTATATGTGCATATATGTGTGTTTAGAGCCACATCTGGCTAACAGCAAGAGGAAAAACCTTTCTTTAAGGTCTGCATGGAGGAACTGACTTGAGAATAGATATTTTCACATCTCTGTCAACACTTGGGTCTGACTTTTTAGACCCAAGTGTGACTGAAGCACTCATAGCCTTTGTGCTGAATCCAGGCTCTTGTGCTGAATCAGGCCTTGCTGAATCAGGGCATCCAGTGAGTCTGAACAGGTTTCCCAAGAGGGAGTGCAGCTCTTCTTGACATACAGGAGCTCTGACTCCTCATCAGTGGAGTTTTGGTCTGAAGTACTTGTTCTTTTACCCAGCAAGGAGCAAATTCTGTTGACTCTGAGCTAAGGACGTGGCTGTTGAAAATTCAGATGCTTATCCATCAATGCTGGAAATATAAAAACAGTGACTCCCATATGTCTGTCCAGATTTCCTCCTCGTTTCCCAGATGGAAATGCAGATGCTGTGCTGTGTTTCCAGAGTCAGCCCACTGAATCCAAAAAAGACATATTTTGGGCCTCTGCAAACCCAAATACCTCTGAAAACGCTGTTGTGCGCTGTCACAAGGCACATATGTGCCTGTGTGTCCAGACTGGCTGAGAGTATCAGTGTCTGAGAAGCTGGACATGTGCCCAAGTGAGCAGAAAGGAAGCCAGCAACATGTGAAAAATGTAATTTGAAAGCAAAGGACTACATGTGGCACATGAGGCCAAGAGAGGGCATTTCAGTGAGCTTCTCGTACAATATTTACCTTTGTCATCAAGGAAAGGGCAGATTTGCCAGTTCCCTGCATGACTTGTGCTGTTGGGGTGACACAAAGAGGCAGAGTGTGATGGTGCAGCTCTTCCCCTTGCAAACCTCTCCAGAACCACCAGCAGCACCCTCTGCACCACCCCTCACTCCTTAACCTTATTTAATCTTAATAGGATTTCCAAAGACTTGAAGCTGTCTGGCAGTCTCCTTCTTCTTGAATCCTTTTGGAGATAATCAGGCTGATGTGCTAATCACATTTGTGCTGTATTTAAAAATAGCGGGATAGTCTGAAAAGTGCTGAGCAGCACAATTCACCTGCAGCTTGTTTACAAGGGAGCAGAAAGGGAAGAGGTGGTGGGCAGCATAGCAAATGGGGGTGTCCGGGTGCTTTGCATTTGAATTAGAGAATAAGCTGAACTCTAATCATTCACCTCACTGAGGCTCCTTTGCCCTGGTGGAGGGTGAGAAAGGGAGAAAAGTTGTCTCGGCTTGTTCACATCTGAGGATAAACACCCCAGACTGATCCTTCCTCAAGCCCCGTGAGCAGGCTGTGATCTGCGGGATTTATGCCGCACATGATTAGGTGTGAAACGGAGAGGAAGTTTATTGCAGAGCGCCTGGCATGGGCTTGGGGAGTGAATTGATAAAGACGACATGTACATTGTCAGCCTGGGTGTTCTTAATTTACAGAAACCCTGAGAGCCATTACTCAGTTCCGCCCGTGCTGCTCTCCCTGCCAAATCCTTCTGTATTTATAGGAATAAATAAAAAGGAAGAACTGGTTAAAGACATCCAAAATGCTCAGGTTTGAATGTCTGACAGTTTTTCCTTGATGAGAGCTCTTACACCGCAAACTAGCTGATGTAGAGGTGTGCAGAATGAATTAATTCTCCCGCTTTCCTCCATTCAGAAAATCCCTTGAGTGTAATATAAATCACTCTCCCCTGTCATATAATTGGGAGCAAAAGTGGAAGGAAAAAGGCAATACACCTAAAATTTCCTAACTATTAGAGCATATCACGTCCTAAAATAATCACCCTTGATCTCAGTGAGTGCCTGCTCACAAGGGGGTTAAATCTGTTATTCTGTCTTCCGGGTGCATTTGGAGCTGCTCAGGGTTGCAGATCCTTTCGTGCTGCGCTGGTGTGGAGGAGGCCCAGGGAAGGAGAAGGCTCTGGCTCTCCTCGCTGCGCTGCGGTGTCCCTCGGCCCCCTGTGCCCACAGCCTGGGTCTGATGATCTGGGCACGAGGGCACAGGACAGGACAGGGAGGATGTCAGGACACATCCACAACATCCCAAGTGCCCCGAGCCCCGTCGCAGCGGCAGCTCAAGTCGGAGGAGCTCCAGAGCCAGGAGCTGCCCTCGGTGAGGAGGTTCTGTCCCTGTTAGTTTGGGATGTCTCTGTTAATGACTGTGATTATTCTCCGGCTCACACGTCGCCTCCCATTACTCTGCAGCACCGCCTGACACCCCGAACATGTTCCCTTTCTGCTCTGCATGGCCAGCCCTGCTGCAGGAATGGCAATGCAAATGTCTCCCTGGTAGTTTTGTCACACCAGATCTGATCACATTTATCCGGTGTCGTGCACACTCACATGCACACACTCAAAGGCTTCTGCCCGGAGGCATCAAAGCCAAACTCTGCTCTCCTCATTGAAGAAACCCAGCAGGAAGTTGTCCAGAGTGCTTGTGTGTGAAGTGACCTGTTTTATTCGGTTTTATGGGCTGGCTGAGCTTTGTGGTTCAAAAGCACTGGTGGCAGTGACAAAAAAGCAGTCTAGCGGTGTGCAGGGAATGGATTTGGGCCCAGCCTTAGCCACAGCCTTGCATAAATCACTTCGTGGCCCTGTGCTTTGGTTTGATAAACCTTCCCTACAGGTTTATTTACTGGAGGCTTAATTAATCTGTTTGCCGTGTCCTTTGAGATGGGCTCTCCTCAAACCGTGCCAAGGCAACAGTAAGAAGAGTCACTTCTTAGAGAAAGGGCATCGCCAGCCATTTCTCAAACCTGAGCTCCCTAATTCCAGGTCTAATACACATCTAATACAGATTTCCTGAAAGAACGTGGCAGGGTTTGGGTGGCATCAGTTCCACAGGCTGAGCACTGCTGGACTTGTTGATGTGATTGTCTTTCTCAATTTCCTTGCCTTTTCAACAGAGAGATCCCCCAAAGGCTTTTTTTGAAGCACAGAGCTGTTCCAGACCTTGGGAGATGAAAGCCAGGCTGAGCCATGTTCTGAGAAGGAGCTATCAGAGTTTGAGCCCCACTGCCAGCTTCTCCTCCTGACATCAAACCCCATCTATTCTCACTTGCTATGGCCTCCATATCTCAAAGGGTGACTAATTCCACTTCCTCTGACCTCTTGAGACCTGTAGTTTGCTTCTCATCTGTTTGAAGGTTTCATTTCATATGTGGTGTTGGAGGAAGAGGTGGAAGTCCATTGTGCCAGGAGGCTTCTGGCAAGGTTCAGCTTCATTCAGCCACTGGCCCCCATCTAAAAAGCTGTGAAATGAAATCAGAAGAAATCAGACATCCTGAAAATAAGCAGAAAAACCAGTCTGGCTTCCTGTGATACGGGCAAAAAACTCCAGCTCTTTTTGATGTGCAGAAACAAAAGAAGGTAAAAAGCATTCCCTGCTCAGAAGTGAGGATTTTTCTTCTTTCTGAAGGCAGATTTAAGTTTGAATGTTCTCTGCAATGTGAGCCCAAGCTCCAGGACGTTGTGCAAGCCCAGCAGCTGGAGCTGATATGAACAGGGCTTTAGCTGAGCTCTCACCTGTTGCTGCTGTATTCAACCCAGTGTGGCAGCAGTGATGCTGGAGAGAAGCGCTGCCCTCTACGCTGCAGCCAGTGCAAGGCAAAACAGAGCGTTAACAGCTGCTCAGTGTAATGCATCTTTATTTCCAGAGCATTTTACGTAAAAAATTAAACATTACCAGCTGTTTGTGGGTGAATATCCCTCATGTGGCATAAGAGCCCTGAAGGACCAGTAAAACTTTTATCTGTTCCACTCTGTGATATTACCAGGCTTAGACAGATCTGAACAAGGGCAAGGAAGGCAACACTGTAATCAGGGCCTTATTGATTGCCCTAAAAAAATAAATAAAAGGGTTTATGCAGTGGAAATGCATCCTTCTTGTCAGCCATGAGGTGAGTCAGACTGACAGTGAGTTTGGGACTCTCAGTCCATCAGGGGCCGTGGTACGGCACCAAGGCAGAGGGCTGCAGAGAAGCTGGCTCTAGGAGCACATCCCAGAATATCTTGAGCCGCGGGAGAGGGTGGAAGGGATGGTTTGGGGGGTCAAACAGGGTGACAACACCCGGTGCCCTGGAGGAGCATGAGACTGGGTGGCTGACAGGCCCCAGGGGAGCAGGGTGCGCCTTCCCCTTCCTCTCCTCCCCTTCTCTGCCTCAGGCATGGGTGACTCTGGGGTCTGACCTGGGCAGGGAACAGAGTTAAGCTGCATATTCCCACCTCAGCCTACCCCGACAGGCACTGTCTGCAGCCAAACATTTAAAGTAACTTCACCAGCCCTCGGGTTCCTCAGGGAGAGGAAGTTCTTTTGTGGCTCCTGGAGCTGTTTCGTGGCTGCTGGCTGACCCTGAGCAGCACCACTCTCTTGGTGACATGTTGGTCACATTTAAACTTTCCCTTGTGTCTAGGGGGCTGTGGCACAGGCAACCCTTTACAGTTTTTCAGTCCCCTGCAGCTCCTGAGTGTGTTTACCCCCATATGAAGCAGGCCTTGCTTTTCTCTCATTAGTGGATGTGCTGATAAACTTTAACGTGCCTGCTCCTCTCTCTCTGTCTTGCTCTGTCTCCTTCCTGCCTATCCATGGGAAATGATGCCCCTTCTTTCCTTCCCTCCCTTCCTTGAGTTCAGAGAATGGTGTCTCTCTCTCAGCACAGAAAGTAGTCCCTGTTTCCTCGATAAGGACACGGGTCAGATAAATCCCTCACCCCTTTGTTAGTCGTCTGACCCCAAGGAAATCTCAGGGGTGCTTCACTCAGCTGCTCCCCAAATAATGTGCAACTCTGTGCCTGGAGGGTGACTTCCCATTCTGGGGGTTCAGAGAGGCAGTTTGAGGCAGCTTAGTTCAGTGTTTTAGTTCTGTTACATCTGAATTCCTCCTCATGCTCAGACTATTGCAGCCCTGGCAAACTGGTAATTGTGTCAGATCTTAATATGCGTGTATAGAGATAGACATCCAGCTGATGTAAATCATTGCATGCCCCTGAAATCAAAATTAGGAGCTGTCCAAGTGTTGCATAAGCCTGTGTTAGGCCATTTATTTTGATGTAATTATTTTTTGAGGCGAATCGGCATAACCCTTTCCAGAGCCCAGGAGCTGCCCTATTTCCCAGTTTTCCTTCTGCTTTTCCCTCGCTGGGGCTGAGCCTCTGTTAGTGCAGGCAGAGGAAGAGCAGGGCCCAGAGTTGCTCACAACCTCTGCGGCCCAGCAGAGCTGAGGAGGAGCCCAGTAATGTTGCAGGAAATGCTGCAAAACCCAGAAACGCTGCAAAAAAAAAAATGCTGCAAAAAAAAATAAAATGCCCCAGAGCCCCAGATCAAGATTGGAAAGATAACATGGGACTGCTCTGCTTTATGGATTGTCCTTCTTGCTAATCATATTTCCTATTCTGTGCCATTTCATCTACCAACAGCGTGTGAATTTTTGCTTTTCATGTCCCCATGGAGTTGTCAGTGTGGAATACTCATTTCCACACTAACTGGGATCCTCTGAATTATGCAGAGATCTCCAAGCTGCCTCAGCAGGCCTTTCAAGTGAGCTTTTACTTCTGGATCTGATCAGGCACACGATCAGGTGTGGCAGAGCTCAGATGAGCACAGGCTGTGTGGCTCCAAGTTGTACCTGGCATTTACACAGCTGAGCAGGGAATGGGGATGAAAAGCCCTGTCCAAAGCTTTCTGGTCTTCTGTCTGGCAGTCAATATTTTGGGGGAGCACGAGGTCAGATCAGGTCAGACTCTGACAGCAGCGACATGGGGAACTAATGAAAAAATGAGGTTGCATCAACATCAAAAGATTGCTGCATCAAAGTGTAGTAATTACCAGAACAGGAGAGATTTGAAATATCTGATAGCTCCTTTATGAGATTACCAGTTATCAGAAAGGGAAAAAAACTCCCAGAACTGAAAAACTCATGTGTAGAAAATGAGGAAAAGGCACAGAAATGGTAACATGGCATCTTGGATCCCATTCTTTAAAGCAGAACATTGGTGAGACAAAGCCAGCACTGAAACTCTAATAGAGACATTAGCAGTCCTTCCAGACTGGCAGAACCTCAAGGATTTGTACATGTCTGATGGAAGGATTGTTCACTTAATATCTATTTTTCTATGAGGAGATGATCCCAGCATCAAATCCAGTCTCATCCGAATCCATCGAGTGTTTCTGTTGCTATGAGCAGGTGGAGGCTGTCTCACACTGCAGGACGACCCCACTCTGTGCTCAGTGGCAGCACAGGGGATGACACAGACTTGGTGAGGAATAAATCCTCCAAAGGAAGCTGCAGACACTCAGTGAAACCAGGCAAAACGTTCTCTGCATTTATCACAGGATGTGCAGTTCTTATTCAAGGCAGGTGAGGCATTGATGATAACTTCCGAGTGCAGAAAGTTAATCTACATCCAGAATAGTTTTAATTAACACTCTGCAGCAACAAAAGGCAAAAAATCAGTAGATGATTTATCAGTTTGGTGTCAGCCCTTGGATGATACCAGGCTACAGGGTTTTCTTCTGCTTTCTTTTCACTCCTCATGTCTGCTCCACCAAGTTGTCCTATGCAAAGTGAATGGATGTGACAGAAGTGAAGCTGTTGTCTGTCAAATTGTGCAGGGCATGAATCTATTTCCCTCTTAAGTTCAGGAGAAAACACACATGATGAAAATTACAGTTGTTATTTCACTATTCTTTCATCTGCTCCCCTTTAATACCAAGTGCTAAACCTTAACTTTAGTGACCAAGGGTGGCAATGAGCACATAATTGTTAAATCTACCCCCCCACAAAAAAAAAAAAAGGGGGAGGGGGCGAAGTAAAAGGGGAGATGTGGGAATATTAAATGATCTCATCCTCCCAAGCTTTAATGGAAATGAATCGAGGCCGCTAGACAGCTCAGGAAGGCAATTACAGGGAAATAATCTGTGGTGTTTAGTGAAGCGGTGATGTGGGGCATGCTGAACATGATGGATCTGGCTGCTGTTTCCAGTTAATAATAACGCACTTTTAGAAAAGGCGGTGCTGCACATGTTTGTGCTTTTGTGTCTGTTTGTGTAGTAGAGGAGCCAGCCAATTTTTTTTTTTTTTTCCCTCCACTGGGAATTGCCTTGAACCCAGTGGCTGAAGTGGCTTGTAGCAGAGCAAGTTTCCCGTCAAGGCAAAGCTCCTGTAAGGCAGTGTTTGCTTTTGTGAAGATCTTGGCCTTCTTTCCAACAATCCAGCTGCTGGAAAATTGTGGCTTAGAGAGCTGCTTGCTCTTTGAGAGTTGGGATGTGCCCTGGTGGATAGCTATCCTTGGCTGAAGTCCCTGATATAGGTCAGAATCAGCTGTGAAAAATAAAAATGCATGTGCCTGGAAATAAATGCACTTACTAATAGAATCAACCAGGGAAAGACTTTTCTTCAACTTCAGGTCCTCCTTTCTGCTGCAGGGCTCCAGAGGCAGCTGAACAACCTGTAACAAAAGAGACTCTCAAAACTGGCCTGAACTATTTACTGGGCTTGGAAAATGGGGTTAGATTTTCCTGCCCTTGGTCTCACTTGAAGCAGGAGCAAACATCACCTGTAAGAAGAGCAGCTCAGAGGAGGACCTGGAGAGCTGCAGATCCACAGCAAATAAACTCTCTCCTTTTGTAAGAAAGATGGAGTGGGACTTTGGACAAGGACATGGAGTGACAGGACGAGGGGGGATGGTTTTTTAATTGAAAAAGGGCAGGGTTAGATTGGATATTGGGAAGGAATTGTTCCCTGTGAGGATGGAGAGGCCCTGGCACAGGGTGCCCAGAGCAGCTGTGGCTGCCCCTGGATCCCTGGCAGTGCCCAAGGCCAGGCTGGACATTGGGGCTTGGAGCACCCTGGGACAGTGGAAGGTGTCCCTGCCCATGGCAGGGGTGGGATGAGATGGGATTTAATGTCTGTTCTAGTCTGTAATTGTATGATTCTACTTTTCTAATTTCTTCCCCAGTATGCTCTAAATCTGAGGGATTTTTCAAACACCATCCTTTGTCAAGCCAACACAACCACCAGGCACCACTAATTTATTCTGCATTTAGTTTGTGGGCTCTGTAAAGCTGTTTCAGTCTCCAAAATCCTCAGTCTGATTTCCAGGCCAAATACATTAGAATAAGCCCAGAGAAATGTAATAAAGACAAACACATTTAAATATTTATCTGGAATGAATGGAAAGAAATTCCAAACTCTGGAGATTTGCTTGTTGCTAATGATTTGCTAATAAGCCAGTCTGATGCAGGCTGACAGAGAAATGCTTTTCCCAATGTGACGGGTTTGTGTTCTTGTGTTTCTGTCTCATCCTGATTATTTTATGGAAGAGTCTTCTGCACCTCTAAAATCCTGGAACCAGGTGAGAAGGGAAAGAAAGAATCAGCAGATGATACCACGCAGCATTTCCAGAAGATGCTTTCCAGTAAAGAGAATTCATGTTCTTATTGTCCAGAGATTTGCTTATGAATAATATTTTGTAAACTCTGTATCTCCATCTCATTCCAGGTCTGAACAATGTTTCATAATATCCCAGAAATGGAAAATAAAGCAGTATTTTATCCTGGTTTTCTACAAAGGTATGAGTGAAGTTAGTTTGGTGCTGGTGAGGTGCTGCAGCTGGTTGGATCTTCACTGCTCCATAACCACCTCTGGTCTATAATTACAAAGAAATCGTCAGTCGGCCTAAGCTGGACTTGACTAGACTTTGACTCCCCCAAGGATGGTTAAGGGAAAAAAAAATGTAACTATGAGGAATGGATGGCTGTTTACAAGAAGTAAATCTGAAAAGACCCCAAACTGAAAATTAGAGGGGTGAAAATTATACACAAAATAAGCTTCAACTCAGTGCATACCTTTGGTGGGAAGAAAGAAAGTACAAATGTGGATTTTGAGACTGCCAGTACTTTTCTTTTCTGGTATTTCAGAACACCATTTTGTAACATCCCAGTTCTAAAATAGCCGCCTTTAAAAATTAATGTTCATTGCAAATATTTTTTGAATCATCAGGGAGCAAAATGAAGTCAGATTTCTAAAGGAATACCAGATATTGGCTGGTGAAAAAAGTTTTCATTTTTATTTCATCAAACAGAACTCAAAGTAAAGTACATAGAGATTTTAACTTACTAATTTTTTTTTCTCCTGCTTTTAGAGAAAAATGCAAGGTTCATTGTCCATTCAACTCTAACAAGAAACTGGGTTTGAAGATGGCATTGATTCTTTAACATCTGTGTTATTCTTCTGATTTGGAAGTGTAAAGGTTAAAAGAATTCATTTTTCATCTGGATAAGTTTTCTGTGGAGATTTATTTCACACTCAAAAAAAGAAAGGAATAGGCAGATGTGCTAAGGAATGTTCTGAGCCACTGGTGGAGGCAGATGTCCAAAGGCGAGAGAACAGGAGAGCGGGAGGAGAGAAGAGACCCTGTCCATGTCCTGGGGGTGGAGAGGGAACAGCCAGTGCAGAAATGAAACTTCTGAAAGGGAGCTGAAAGCAGGTGAGGACATAAAAAGGAAAGGGAATCTGGCCTCAGGGCTTGGCTTCTCCAGAATAAACTGTCCCAGCTGAGTTCTAAGCATTCAGAAAGTCAGACACCCCCAAAATTCCACCTTCCTCCATGGCCACAGCGCTCTGTAAGTGATGGGCAAAGGAAGCTGTGGGAAGGAAATTCTATCCCCGTGCCAAGAGCTCAGGCAGAGCCCGAGGAGGGGTGCTCAAGCAGCAAGGATGGGTTGGGGGGGGCGGAACTGAGGGCAAGTGACAATTGCATCACCTGGATTCCCTCTCAGTTCCTTTGGATTTGCTTTTCGATTTCCAGTCAGCCCCTTGATCCCCAGATTCCGCCACCAGCACCTGCCCTCCCAGAGCCTCTGGCAAAGGCTCCTCCTGGAACGAGGCCCGGCCAGGAGAACGCCGTGCACTGTTTGTGTTCTGCATTTCGGAGTCATCCCTCCTGCTCCAGGAGTGTGTGTGTGTGTGTGAGTGTGTGAGCGTGTGGAGGGGGATAATCGTGCCGTTAATGATTGCTATTTTGATTACAGGATGCAATTGTCACTGCGGTTGGAAGCCAATCAATGCGTTGTGAGTGGGAGCCCGCTGGTGCTTTCCAATGGTCCTTGATTAAAAAGGAAGCTCTTGGCTATCTTCAAGCAGCGGGAGAGGAAACAGCACGGATGAAGGTGAGGCAAGTGCCAGACTCTCACTCCCGATGGATCACAGCTCATTTTCACCGGAGTTTAGTCACGAAATCTGCTTTTCTCTCAACTCTGAGGCCTCCTTCCTCCTTTGCTCCCAACCAGTCAATGGCTACAGCAGCCTCTGCTTTTCAGAGACCAAACCTGAGTGCTCACGTCTTGGTTCTGGCGTATTTTCCTGCGAGTTAAATGCACACTGCACCTTCACAATCCATCTCCAGTTTATATACACCATTCCTTGCCTTTCAACTCACCCTTTTTTCATGCAGTTGCAGATAAGCAAGTGTGCAAGTGGAATCCAGCTCAAAACCAGCAACAATTTACAGGTGCACTATTTTAGTCCCACAATAGGGCATTTTCATTAAAGGGATGTCTGAATGCAAAAATATGTGGTGTTTCTCTCAGATTTTCTGTGGGTTTTCAGACAGCAGAATTCCTTCTATCATGGAAATTTTCTGGCACTATGTGTGTCAAAACTTTTCCCAAGAGGAATGGAAAGAAAGGGGGGGTTGTTCTCCTGTTGCTTGGGGTTTTTTTCTGAAAACAAATGAGAAAAAGTGAGTAAACTCATCTAAACTTCAACATCAGACTTAAACCACAACTCAACACTGTCTGTTATGGGGAGAGGAAGGAACAGGGAGAAATTTGCATTGAAACTGCCACAGAGTTTTGAGTTGCGTCTTTTAGTCCTATACATTTGAAATGAGGCATCTAAAATGTCACCTTGCTTTAGGTGCTGCAAATGCACACAACCCATGGCCCCACAAAGCAGGGAGTGCTGCTGGAGGGCAGCTGAACTCAGACTGCGATGCTGTCATTTTGTGTGTTTAATAAACTTAGTCTGTCTCAAGAGGTAGGAGGTTCACAAAAGAAAAGTCACAGGTTCCTCCTTGGGTTCCACACCGCTGAAATCTCAGGCGATGGATATTGCCAGGTCTCTGAAGGGTGTGATGTGTGGTGGGGATACAGAGTTGAAGCTTAAAGCTTCATTCAGTGCTCTCCCCTCCAAGGAGATACACAGAGTAGTATTCTCCATATTGAGAAAATTGCTATAATTTTTAATGTCCATGTATAGACCTACGCTGATATCTTGTTTCTAATAATTCCTGGCTGAGAGGTTGGCTCTCACTCCAACCCACCATAAGGATGTCAATGCTCTGGTGGAAGACATACGGCCTCTGGTACCTGGAGGATTCCTGCCTGGCTGGGGAATCACCTGACCCTGTGTTTTGCTAAAGCTAAGTGAAAGCGGGGATACATTTGAAATGTAAAGGTGTATGTTCCTGCATTAGCAGTGTTAGCCATTAATACAGATTTCGCTGTTATAAGGGTGTCATTTCACCCCATAGCCTTGGGTCGTGATGTGTGTGTTACGTGGTAAAAAGCACAGGACAGGAACAAACCCAAACTGTCCCTCCGGTAAACTGCAATCCCCTGTATCCTGTGCCTTCAGAAACACTCACACAGCGGCACGGGGCACTAAACACTTACCACACTCTGTTCCCCTTAGAAACCCTGCTGATACATCCGTCTTTTCAGCTTGTTAAATACGTGATAAAGCTGAAAGGTAAACAACCAGATACAATTGTTATAGCACAAATAATAATAAAGAAACCCCGACTCACAAGCTCCTTTGAGATCAGCAATAATTACACGTCTCCAGTAGCCGATCTCAGGCTGTTTTCTGTACCCTTTCATTACCCAACCAGTGTGACAAGGCAACCCACACACTCCCAAACAATTCTGAAACAGCAGCCCCTTATGGGATGGAGCTGGGAGCCAGCACACAAAAAGAGGGTGTCTTTGTTCACTGAGAACCTGCCAGTGTCACCTCCCGGGGGAGCGGTTTCCAGCAAACACCAGTCACAGGGAAAGAGGAAAGGGATGCAGTCGGATCAGTTTAGCAGCTCTGAGGGGCGATGGGAAGGAGGGCAGGACACAGACTGAGCTAAGCCAGGCTCAGGGAGTGGCAAACCGTTCTTGTCTTTGCTATCTGGGCGGCTGATTGGAATCTGCAATTAATGGCTGAGGAAGGCAGCACAGCACTGCCTCCCTGCCAGGTATCTGGCGTGGATAATCTGCTCTGGGAACTGAAGCCGAACACAAAGTGCTGCAGAAAAGAGCCCCTTTGACTGCAGCAGTCTTTGAACAGGGCTAAGAGCAGGACGTTTTCTGGACGTCCTCCACAACCAAGCACCTTCCAAAAAACTCCTAATCCTTTTACAGTATTAGGAAAGGAAGAGAGGGCAGGTTTGAGGCTCATGGTCACAGTTCATCAACTCTTTTTCATCACTTTTTTAGCCCCCAAATCTCTCTATTGATAAACTTCCCTGGTTTCCCACACTGAGTTGGACTCCACCATGACCTTGTCCTTTCAACAGCCAGTTAGCTCTCTCCAGTGGCACTATTAAGATGAGGAAAACTTGTTTTTATATGTAGATAGGCAATGTTTTATTAAACTAGACCATTTCCTGTATGGTGTTGTGTCATGTCACTGCAAAGAGAAAATGCCATTCTGATATAAAGCAATGTATATTGAAGATGTAACGCAAGAAATCTGAGGTATAAATGGGTATAAAATCCAGAATTGTTGCAGCCTCCTACCCCTATCCGGGTCCAGCTGTGGCCCACCTCCCCTCCAGGCACCTCCTGTGCCAGGCAGGCTCGGGGGGTGGCTGTGCTATGGAATTACTCCCATGAAAATGGAAGAACTGCTGTACCATGCTGGATCAAAGACCAACTGCCTGTCTTGTTCCTGATGGGAGTCATAGCAGGTTCTCTAGGATGGAATCTGCAAGAGGAAAGGTAATTTTAAATTGATGATTTTCCCAGCTTCTGGAGTTCAAGGCTTTTTGGGCTTCATCATGTGTATAGGTGTAATAGCTTTGTGCAACAACAGCAGCTTATCTCAGTGAATCTTTTTTCCAATCTGTACACAGTTTCAGCCACTGAAATATCCTGGGACAATGAGCCCCTCAAAGCAATTCTTTATTTTGTGCTAAAAATATATATTTTTTTAAATTTACTTTAACCAGATTTCTGACTCTTTTCATTATATATATCCCTGTTTTAATACTGAAAGAAATGGAATAATCTCTCCATGTTCACCTTCTCCCCACAACCAATAATTTAATAGGTTTATCTCATCTTTTTCCATTCTTATTCCCCACAGTTGAATCATCTCTGCCTATTTAACACAGTCCAGATTCCTATAATCTATCCAGTCATAAATTTCCTCCCAAAGTATTTCTTCTACTATTTTTATATGTCCTGGGAGCTCTATACACTTCTTTGAAATAAACTTCAAGTCTGGTTATAACAAATACATTTCTATCCTCAGCAATTTGCCATATTCATCCCCATTTTGAGGCTATGTAGAACTACTGAATAAAAACAGTTCAAGCAGACAAACTTTTACAGCCTTGTTGAAAAACAGTAAAAACCATCCTTACCTTTTGTTCCTTATACTATAACCAATTGTTAATGCACAAACTGAGCAGCTCTTTTATCCCATGGAGGTCCCAGTTGTTTAAGACCCTTAGTGAAGAAATTTAATGGAAATCTCGTGGATATATAACTATGCTATGCTGACCAATCCTTTTTGTTTACAAGCTCATAAACAACCTCAAAGAACTCCAGGAGATTTCTGGCCACAATTTGACTTAACAAAAGCAATACTGACTCATTCGATTTATTCACATCCCTACTTACGGTTTGCTTTATTATTCTTCTATAAGTTGTCCAGTACAGAGAATTATTTCCCTAATGAAAGAGAAATAATGGAAGAGATTAGTCACTATCTTTAAGGATGAGTAATGTCTCCAGGAGAGCACATCTTGCTATAACACACCTTGGTTTTGTGTCTGCCATTCCTGACTTTCAAGGAGTTGGAAGGAGAAGGAGCATCCAGGACTCCCTGATGGAAATAAAGACAATGCTACAGCTGCTTACACTGCCATCATCGAGGTTAAAGTAGGGGAAAAGGGATCTGGAAAGGGAGGTAAGTATTTTGCATCAGCTGGAAAAAGTCTTCATGGCATGGGCTGAAGTCCTTTCGAAGTTTTTCTGTACAGTGGAGATGTTCGTAGTAAACTGAAAGTTCCTCTGATGTGAAAATTCTTGTTTAGCTTTTAATTTTTCTTGAACATTTAACTTTTCTGTCACAGTACATTTATTTCCTGGGTTTAGTTTGCCACCTGCAGACAAAGTACAAATGAGAGTGCTGTAGCACCTGCCTATATGTGATGGATCGTGGTAGGTGACACATGTTTTGCAAGGAGAGCAGTTATTGAATTTGGATTTTATTTATTACTTTTTACCCAGAAATCAAAGCCAACGATAAATGCTGATGGTCTCAAGTTCCTTAACTGTCATTGAGTAAATCTGTAATGCTCTAATAGGGCTGGAGGAAGCCTGCCTTGGTTGGAAAATTTAATTTGATGCTTCTCTGTGGCTGTAGCAGTAAATATTCCTGGGTAGGAGGTGTCAGAGTGTTTAGTCCTATTACAGGAGAGAAAGCACACAGGCAACAATTCTGACAGCCCATATAGACTTTCACCCAAACACAGCATCTACTACAGCACCGGGTGGCAGGAGAAATAATAAATCTCCAGCTCAGACTGGTCATCTGGAGCAGATTCCTTTTAAACTGCAGCCTGTCCTGCTCCCAATAAAGTCAGCCTCTGTTCCATGCCCTATTTTTTTGCCATTGATGCAGAAAATGGACTTTTTCAGCCTTCAGATAATGTCTGGTATCCACAGTGCCAGGTGCACTTTCAGAACTCTGTTTTACTCAGTCTGGCTGATGTACTGTCCTTAAAAATGAGGGATGGGTCATGCAGGCAGTGGGTGCTATTACAGCATCTCCTGCAACAGATTCTTCTGGAAAAAAGCTAAAATATTGAGTCTTCTGAGCTCTCAAAATGATGCTGAGAGCCGTAGCTAAAGCTCAAGAGCAGAAAAACACATCAGAAAACCTGGCTGCTGCATAGTTCTCACATGTGCTGCAGGGACTTGCAAAGGCAGGAGCACAGTCAGGTGCCAGAGCTTGAACTCTCTGCTGCTGGCACTTTTGCCATTTTTGTGGATATTTTCCTGCCACATGAAACCCTCATGATGCCACGTTTGCCAGTCCAGAAATGAAAAAAAAAAAAAAAAAAAAAAAAA
>VYZQ01046590.1:0-20860 GCA_013400655.1 Mystacornis crossleyi | reverse complement strand
AAGCCAATTTTGAGTATTTGTGATATCAGAGGATTCATTTGGATGTAAACCATTGTTCTGATTTTTAGGTACAAGCATGATAAGAGAAAAAAAAGAAAAAAAATTCTTGTTTCACATTAGACATTGCAAAATAACAATTTCCACTTGCTTCAAGATTTGTAGCAAGGCATTTCAGGGACAGATTATCCATGGGCTGAGTGTTAAAGGCCAAAAATCATCCTTTCTCCTTAGGAGCAGATGCTGAAACTGGAAAAACAAACAAGGGAGCCCATATCAATGCCAAAGCCAACCAACCTGCAACCTGACTAAAGGTACTGGGATTCCTCACTGAGTAGTTGCAGTATTTGTCCCTGTCATGTATGAACACCTTTTGCCTGCATAACGAGTGAACTTGGACACCACTGTGATGGGAGATTTTCTAAATGGATAGTGAAAAAAAATTTTAAAAAGCAACATACTTGTTTATAAGTGGTGTCAGGAAAAGAAATAACCCCTGCAACAGTGTCTGGATCTCCAGAGCAAGAAAGGTAGCCTTTTCCAACTGCACAAAATTTACTGGAAACATAAAACCCAACAAGGAGAAATGTATCGTTTGTGCTGAGAGTCTGCTATAGAGGTTCTGCTGGAGAGTATAACCTCCCATGACTCCCTTCCTCCTAATGCAGGATCACCCCTGGTATTCCCATCCAAGAAGACCAGCTAATTAATCAGGGCCCATTGTCACAGTGTTGGGTTATCCTCTTGTCTTCTCATTTGGCCACAAGGAATTGGCTTCTTTGCGAGGGTGAGAGGAGTCGAGATTTACACAGATGTGAAGAGCAGATTTGTGGCAGACATTGCACTCAGTGAACAGTCTCTAACACCTTCTTGGACAAGGCAATTTATCTGAGCAATGGCTGGAACGGTGCAGAGGGCGAGGCTTGGCCAGAAGTGCCAAGATTCCTTTGATCTCCTGTGTAGAAGTACATTATTTCTAGTTAGATTCAAAGAGGACCATTAAAATATCCAAAATTGTAATAGCTAATCAAGAGGGAAGCTTCTGAATGTTTTAAGAGTTTCCGGGTTCTTATCTAGATTTATTCTCTATTACACTAGGGATCTGTTACATTATTTTCTTGGGTGGCAGGTTTTATATTTTCCTATGAAGTTTCTTTTTTGATCATTTCCTGAGGTAAGTCACTTGGTGAAACCGTCACTGATCCTTATCCACATTGGCAATTGTCATGTTACTCTAAAAGCTTTTTGAAAAAGAGTGTGAAGGAAAATGATTGCAACAGTGACCCACGGCTGCCCTGTCCCAACCTGACTTTGCAGCACTGTGGAAAGGAGCCCGAGCACAAATGAGCTGAGCTGCACTGCCCTGAGCCACCAGCAAAGAGCTGAAACCCAGCCCTGCTTTCAAATTCTTCTCTCTGTGCTTGAAGACAAAAGGAAACCAAGGGCAGAAAGAGAAAAGTAGGTTACCAGAAAAGAAATCTTACTGTATTAGCAGAAATATTTTCTGTATTAACAGAAAAGGGAAAAAAAATCTCAGTTCTGAAGAGTACCTGTGTTGTACTGGTCTTGTTCTGCACTACACCTGCAGGCTGAGGCTGAGCCATGAGCAGGAGGAAAATCCCTCTCCCACATAATCCCATTTCCCAGGACCACTTGCTTCCTTCCCTATGGCATGGTCATTCCCTGCTTGGCAGTTCATGGCCTCATCCCCGGATCTCCACACAGAGCACCATCCCGGTCATTTTGCGACAATTATGGGATGGAGATTTACCTGAAAAACAACTTCTATTAAACAATTTTGGCCCCTTTTTCCACACTGTGCAGCCTCCTTTCACTTGGGGCTGCTTCTGGAAGCCTGGCATCCCTGCAGCTTTCATAGAACCATCACTGTTGGAAGAGTGAACTTTTCCAAAGGAAAATAGACCTTTATTGTTCGAAAAATGGAATTCTATGCTCGTTTCCTCCATGCCCACATTAACTGGGTCTAAAATAAAATCATGGTTCCCTCTGCTATGAAAAAGCAAAACATTTCTGAGTAGAGGAGACATTGATGTTGCAGTGGTCTGGTTAAGTACATAAATGAGATGTTTTAGATTTCCATTGTCTCCCACCATCCCAGCCACACGATTTCAAAGACTCAAACAGAAATGGACCGTTGGGCAATAGATTTTTCTTTTTTGTGGTGTGCTTTTTTTTCTTTCCCTCAGGACAACCTCTTCTACTTATTTCTCTCTCCAGTATTTGTAATTCACATCAGATACGTCTTTATCATCCATCCCTAATACATGTTTGTCTGAAATTACCAATGGTTTAAACACCAGTCCATGTGAAGACTGGTTCTGTGTTGAAGGCAAGATTCAGGCATCCAAACTGACTTGTGTTCCCAGTGGTGATGCAGATTGTCCCTGGGAATATGGGTCACAGCCTTGCAACATCCCTGAGCTGGTGGCAGGGGCAGCCAGTGCATCCACAGAGTGTGACAGAGCTGGCGGCACTTCACTCCTGAACTCGGGTACTTCATGTGCCTTTAATCCCTCTGCATTTCCATTTGACCTCTGTAAAACTCAAACCAAGGATTCTTTTGTCCTCCTTGCCCAGGTTTGTGCTCCATCCACGGGCAGCAGCTCTGCAGTGAGCAGACATTCCTGAGCTGGGACAGATCCGTGTGCGCGTGCGGGCGAGTGTGTTTAACAGATTAAGTTAAAAACAATCTTCACCGCTTCATTTAACTAAAGCATTTTTCCAGACAACTTCCTCTGCTCGAATGTTCCTTCTAATTATCATTTTCCCTTTACAATATGTTGTGTCATGCTGCTTAGGAGAAAGCTCATAGCGAGAGGCAGTGCTGGGGTTGCAAAGGAAATATGTCCTGGCTATTAGGAAGTTCAATGAAGCGCTGACTTTTATATCATCGCGTAGGGATGGGTGAAACAGTCCAGAAAAAACACCGCCAGCTGAGCAGCAACGTAGGGCTTAAAAAAAAACTCCATTTCATAATTTTTTTTTAAGGTTTCTCCATCAGTTGCAAGATTATTTTTTCTCTCTCCAAGTGTTTCATCTAAACTGATTGGTCTTGGAGGTGAAATCTGGGTCGCTGTGGAATTCCAGCCTGGCCAGGCTGATTGCTTTGTGCCCTCAGCACCAGGGGCCTGCTCTGCTCAGGAGGAATGATTCGGAGTCACGTTCATTTGCTCTCATCCCAGTTCTGTGAGCTGTTTGCAGCTGTTAATTTAACAGTTTAGTGCTTCCATCTTCCATGGGCAGGAGCAGCCGCACCAGTGCCTGAGACATCGAAACTTCATTTCCAGTAACAGGACTTGGAGGACTGGGAGACGGCAGGAAAATGCTTTTGCTCCAGTGAGCAGGGACCACATGGTGGGCACAGAAGTCAACAAAGAGAGATTTTGTAAAATGAGCCTCTGCCAGCTACAGCTCTTCAGGGATGAAAAAAGAAGAGGAGAAGAGCCATGAAAGCAAATCCATCTTGGGAGAGTTTTTCTGGGGCAGTGTCTTCGCTGTGCCAGGGGACCTCAATTAGCCTAAACAGAGAAAACACTGGGCATAAAGAATCTCTGCTAATGCAGGCTGGGAGTGTCCATAACTGTGAATTCAGGATTTTTCTCACACATCAAGCTGAACTTAAGATAGACCCCATTTCCAAGCAGAATTTACACCAAAGTGCTGTAGAAGAAAGAGTCGAACTGCTCTATGGCACCTGCTTGTGGAAGAAAATATATTTCCATTTTATATCATCTGAAGGACTGATAAACTTAATGGTCATGAAGTTATATCTAAAATTTCTTAGCCAAACATTATTCACGAGTCAGTACCACTGAAGTTGAAAGGAAACTTTTCAGTGATTTCAAATTTTGTTTTCTTGCCACTTCTTTTATTGATAAATAAATATTCTGTTTGTTTGTTTTCAGCCTTTGTGATATATTGTCAGGTCTGTTGTCAGGCTGTGGGAGAAGTTGAAAACTTAATCATTATGCTTCTTATTGTTATTTTGAATGGTATTTATTTAATCTTTGTTTCACAAGGTTTTTTTATCATATAAAGGGGACGTCATTCTCCAACATTGTTGCAAAATTATTTTCTAAACTGAATTTTCCATTGCAAACACCTACACTTGCCACAAGAAGTTCTCCCTTTTAGCACCTCTGCTGTGCTGCTCTGTCATACCTGTGCTCTGATTTGAATTCTAGGAAAAATAGGTGTATCCAGGATTTTGGTGTTAATCGTCACTTTTCATTTTTACTTTATTTTGCTAAGCCATTCTACGGCATTTGAACAACATTTTGTGCGGTGAATTTTTAGCAGCAGCTACTAAAATCCAGCAGCAGATGGAAAGATTGTGTAATTCCTGTTGGATGCAGCTCAAGGTCTTTTACACCTCCCTGGAAATTGTGCTAATCTTTCTGTTCTAGGGCACTTTGCAGGGTATTTGTACCACGCAATTTCAGAGAGGTAATTTAATCAATTCCCTTTGCTACTTGATCTCCTTTACTTCCCTCTGTAATCAATGGGGAGCAGGGAGAACTCCCAGAGTGTGACTTGGAGCAGCTAAATTAGGTTCCTGGTTGAAATGCTGCTTCACAGCATTCAGGCTGCTTCTCCTTTAATTACAGAGAGAGTCACATTAGCCTAGCTCATCATCTCAGGCTGGCCAGTGTGAATTCCTGCCTTTCCTCACTTCCCTGTAGCATCCAAATGAGAGAAGATCTCAGCTCTTCAGTCCTTCCATAAACACACTCGATTCCTCTGTGGCTTGCCACATCAGGCAAAAGCAGGAGAGTGTGATGCTGTGAGAAGCCCCTGTTTAACAACAAAGTTATTCTCAAAAAGCCATTGCACAGCCTGGGCAGGAGAACGTGCTGGTGGCTCTCCAGAGATGTCCAGGCTTTCACAGCTCCCAACCCAGCCTCCCAAGGGAAGTAACTTGGTCTTTCTCACTTTTGACACCCACATTTAGGCAACACAAGGCCAGGCTGGATGGGACTTTGAGCATCCTGGTCTAGTGGAAGGTGTCCCTGTCCATGGCAGAGGATGGGACAAGCTGAGCTTTAAGGTCTCTTTCAACCCAAGCCATGCTGGGATTCTGTGACACTGAATTAACTGATTCAAAAATTTCAGTCCCTGCCCTGTTCTACACAGGAAAATGCCAGCTCAATGTTACTTGAAAGCTCAACAAGCTTGTCATGAGTTTCAGCTCCTGGTTTATACATTTCTGCATTTATGTACAGATGCTGATTTCCAGGCTGCTCATAAAGAAAACCCAGTGACCTTTTCAGAGTCACTGGAATGTATGGGTCTGTCCTCTTGGGAGCTGCTGCCAGGGTTGTTTAGGATCTCAGCATTAAGAACGTTGGTTTTTCCTCTGATGTGCTTGGTAGCTCACCCTGTGCTTTTAATGTCGGTGTGTTATTTATTGGCAATTCCTTATGCTTCTATAATTCTCCTTTGAATGGTCATTTGCTTTGCTGGCCAGCTTTTTAGTCCTGAGATCCGTGATTTTTCTCATGGTCCATAAAATAAGAAAAGTAATTTTGTACTTTATTTCTGCCTGGTGGAAAACCATATCTGGAAAAGTGGAACAGGCTCACGATTCACTGGCAACTTACATAGGGTGAACTCAAACTGCAAAATATTTCTCATAAATAGGTGTGTACTTTTTTAAAGAATCCATGTGATCAGTAGATCTAGGTTAGGTAAATAATCCCTCAAAACAGAACTGCAATGTGGATATTTTAGGTTGCCTGCTCAGACAGATGCAGTTGTTATAGAAGATGTGATATCTGATGGGAATTTCCCCAGGCTTTATTGATTTGGATTATTTTCGAGAATTTATAATATCTCAGTGCTGCTCAGATGCAGTGGAATCCAAGCATGAAGTTAAACAGATTTTCCAATATTATCTATTTATCCATCTTCCTGACAGACAAAGGACAACCTCCCCCATTCAAGGATGTCTTTTAGTTCTGCTAAGTGGTGGGTGGTAAGTATGGGTTTTCCGAAGTGGAGAACCTCGGGGTCGAAGGAATTCAGCATCTAAAAGCCTCTCCCAGCAGAAGGAGGAGGTGGGGGAGCAGGAGACATGTGGAGAGATGATGGGTCACCAGAGAGGCTGGGGACAGCCTGAAGGACCGGGGTAGAGGGGACAAGCAGGCTTGTATAGAGCAGCTTATTATTTTTAATGTCACTTTTCTCTGACAAGCTCTTATTTTAATGGACAGTAAAATATTTGAAAAGGCTGAGTATGCAGTCGTAGGCTGCTTAAAATTTCCTCCACGTTGACCATTGTGCTGATGAGTGTCCATCACGTGAAGGAAGAGCCAAAAGCCTCAGCTCTGAGTGGGGACATGAAAACAGAGACCTGAGGGAGCAGGGGTGTGGCTGGGCTGGGAGCTCAGGCGCCGTTTTGTGTACCTGGGCTAATTCTGGAATGACTGTTAGACTTGCTCATGGGAAACAGCTCAGTTTACAGAAATATTCCTAGAAAGGGAATGTTGAAACTGAAATCACACCCTTTTTCCCCTTAGAAACCTGCTTCTAAGGCATCTACTCATTCCAGAAGAGACCACAGAGATTCCAGGTGGTCTTTGCATCTTACTGATGCATCTTCAGAGCAAGCACTGAAGACCCCAAAGAAACTGCTCACTGGCAATGTATCAAGTGAGAATTGTTTACTGAGGCTATTCCAGCAAATAATTCCAATAGTGAATAAATAAAACAAAATCACCATCTGCCTGAGGATAATCAGAAAACAGAACCAGAGGCCAAATTCACAGAGCAGATTATTCCTCCAGCTCTGTTAGGAATGCTGAAGAGGAGCTGTTCATACTCTTCTTTCTTCTAGACCAAGCAACCTTTAACTTCCATGAATGTCAAATTAACTCCTGAGCACCTCAGCTGATTACAGATACCTAACTTTTGTTCTTTAGTTAACCAATGTGTTTACACACCCATTCAGGTTCCTTGTGAGGCTTTTTCATTCATGAACCCTGAAAAAATATTTTCTTTCATTTTCTACTCAGTTCTGTTTGCTATTCTGTTGGCTTTCAACACTTCCAGGGATGGGGCAGCCACAGCTTCTCTGGGCAACCTGTGCCAGGGCCTCAGCATCCCCACAGGGAACAATTTCTTCCACACAGCCAATCTAAACCTACTCCCTTTCGGTCTGAAATCATTTCTTTTTGTCTTCACAGCTCTCCTGGTCCTGTCTCTACCTTTGTGTCAGTGGCAGGATTCGGGCAGCAGGTGGGATTCTCCAGGTCCTTTTTCCAGTACTGGTGTTGACTTTGAGACTTATTCTGGTGATGAAACTGCGTATTTTACTTTGGGTACAAATTAATCCTGACTTAAACCCCACAGAAGAAAATAAATCTCCCAGTTTGAGATGCTTTGGGATTCAATCTCATAACTAATTTTATTGAAGTTTATGGATTTTGTGAGTACATCTATTACTCAAGGTTTCCTCAAAGCCTGGGTCTGGCATTGAGTGATGAGACTTCTGGAAAGAACACTCTGAGTCCTTTTCATGCTTCTTTTGGTATTATAACCTGAGATGTATATTTTCAAAATGTTTTTTCTTACATCTGGGCTCAATTTCCAGCCCTGATTATTTTCTAGAAGAATAGCAATTCTCATCTCAACTCCAAGACTGCCGAAGTTTTGCTTTTTGGGGAAAATTTCAAAACTTTCACTCTGATAAGACAAAACAAATATTCAATAATAGAGGACTGTAATCAGAAATCTCTTGCTTACCATCAACCAGCATTAAAATTGAGTTGAAATATTTTTGCCCTGAAGGTGAAAAGGCTGATTACATTCTGCCATCAGCATCACTGTTTTGTGCTTTAGAAGTCAAACATTTGGCCCCGTGACTGCAGATAATCATTATTTTATCACTGATATTGTATAATCTGTGTCTGTTCTATAGATTCCATTGCAGTGGAAAACTGAAACAATGCTTTAATAGTGCTGACAGCGATGGAAACCATATTTGATTACTTATGGATTCTGCTCTTAATATTTTGTCTAAGCAAAAAATAAGATTACTTGTCAAAAGAAGCATTAGAGGGACAGAGGTTTTCATGTTCAGAGGAATGCTATAACTTGAGGGAGCATAAACTGGGGATTCTTGAAAAAAGAATTGGAATATATAATATATATATTGGAATACGTAAGTCACTTTGTCAGATTGACAGAAAAAGAAAAGACATTTCAGTGATCTGGCAAATGAAGCTCCTCTCAGGAGTTTAGAATTAAAGACTGGGAAAAAAACCCTACCACTTAATTCCAGTCTTTATTCAATGTTTATTCAAATTTATCACAAAAAAGTGGGTAATAAACAGGAAGGTAAACATCTACTTTGACAGCCAGATGATCAACAATAATGATTATTTCATTTCATTATTACTTCTAACACTTAGGCAAAGACAAAGACTTTTGCTTTGTCTATTGTTTCTTTTAACAGCAGTTCAGCTTTGTTGTCTGTCCCTCTTCTTCTTGAATGATATTTAGAAAAAACTTACAGCAAGATGCTTCCAGGGTTGCATTTTGCATTAAAAACGTAGATTTTTATTTGTTTGTCTAATTTTCTGTTCACTTCCTTTTCATTGCATGAATTGGAAGATGACAAATGACTCTGTGAAGGGATAAGAGAAAAAGCTTCACGGTGACATTTAAATTTGAACCCATGCTTGATGGCGTGCAGATGATTTAAATACATGTCACCAATGCACAGCTCTAAAAGCAGATTTTAAAATGCTTTTGCTTCCTTTATTGCTGCTTTAACATGCATCTGGAGAGTGCTATGAGCCAATGGAGCCATTGTAAATAAGCTACAACCATCTTTTTAAAGCTTTTTTTTTTTTTTGTGCTCCTCAGGTGAGAGGCGTAGTGAGGGTTATAAATAATGATTAGAATCGGAACACTTATTATGCAAATAGAGTTGGCTGTGCTAAAGTCACCTCACAGGCCACACTCCTGACCCTGTTCCCAGGTTTGTTATTCAGCAGGGGTTCCCAGCCTGTCAAACTCCCGTAATTCAGAACTCCACATCCACTGCCAGCAAACACCTTCCTCCTTTCTCGAGCCATATTCAGGGGCAGAGCTGGGATCACCAGCACTTCAGGCAAGTAAATTATCCTCTGCTATCAGCACGTGCTTCATACATGGGCTTGACCTTCTTTCATAATTCTCAGGAAGGTCTCCATCCTTCTCCAGCTGCTGTCCTGCCTAAATCCAGGAGTGCTGCTCTAATACCCTCTCTTTTCTTGTTAGGAATAGGTTTGAATTAAATTCAAATGCAGAAACACCACTGACAATTTGGGAAGGTTTGGATCCCTACCAGCCTGTGATGGCTTGGGCTTCAGTTGATTTAGTGGTGAAGGAGAGGGATGTGTGTTAATGCTATTGGACACTAGCAGGGCCAAAATCAAACTCGGAGGTGAAAGCCCTCCACATCCAGGGCTATCGGTGCTTTACTGGCACGAAAACCCCAAAGTTCCCTTGTGGTTTATTATGTGCTGATCCACTGTGGTTTGAACAGCTTTGCAGACTCTATTAAACAACCTCTATTAAATAAAGACAAACTCAACGATTAAATGTCTCAGGGTACCTTGCGTGAACTTGCTGAGACACTAGCAGTGTAAAATCTGAGTATTTCCCATGAATCAACTGATTCAAATATATGACATGATGGTGTTGAAGAAGGAATAGTTTGACACCTTTTTTCTGTGACTTCCCTTTGGGGAATGGGAGATGGAAGGGGAACTGGCAGTTGTGTTTCAGGAGGAGCACAGCTGATATCCATGCAGCAGCATTTCTGCTCTGCAATCTGTGCTGCACAGTGCCTTGACCCCCGTCTGAGAAATACAAGCCAGGAAAACAAAGAATCTTCAAATTTTTTGTACTTTTTTTGTAGTGTGTTGGATTGAGGGTCAACCAGTCTCTTGTTTTCCCTCCCCTGACCCTGACACATCAAACTGTTCAGCTCTCTCAGTGCTCACGTGGACCGTGATGGTTCCTTGTCACACCAGAGCTGCTCTGGAAAGGCAGCAGCTTCTCCCTGGGGTGTTTTCATCCTTTTGTTTTGATGGTGGTGTTGCCTTCTCCAGCCACCTAGAAACAGAGACTAGACAAGAGTAAGGGAATAAAGGTAGGTATTTATTTGAAGGCCTTCAAGGTACACTCTGGGGAGCCGGAGGCTGCTTCCATAAAATGGACCCCAAGATGGACGACAGGTCACGAGTTCTTTACACTGTTATAGGTTTGGTCCATTTGCATATCAGCATAAATTCACCAATTAAAACTTTAGCTCTCTTCCATTTCTCCACCTCTCTCCTGGTCCTAGTTTCCACCTTTAGGCCTCGGACAGCCCGAGTGTCCTTGAATAGCAAGCTCAGAGAAGGTTTGTTGTGTCTATCTAGTCTAAGAGAGCAGCAAACAAGCTGTAAGAAACTTCAGAGTTACACACCAGGCAATACAGGATTTGAAAAGTACAGAAGTTAAAACCTAAGGCATCAGTGGAATGTCTGTCTATCAATGTATACATACTTAAACTGAGACTCACTCATTAATTCAGCTAATCCCCCTTTTACCTCATTCACAGTGTGAAAAAGTTCATAAGCCACTAAGTTACCTTTGGCCCTCATTAGATAAGAATTGGCCTTTTCTGTCTTTCGACATTTTACACCTCTGTCTCTGCTCCCACATCATCAATTCTATTTTTATTGTCTTTTACAGGTACTATTCTGAATGTAACCACTGGACTTTTTGCTTCTTATGCTTGGTTAGCTCCACGTGATCTCCAGCAAAGACCTTTCCAAATTTCCACTGTTATGTGCAGATTTATATTTCACAGCCCTTTTATTCTCCAATTCCCTCAGTCTCTTCTCTGCCAGTGTTATTCCTTCAGCCATGCTGCCCCTGTTTTGGACACATTCCTCTCCTTTTCGCCAGACAGCCTTTCCTCTCCTCTGTAAATCCATCTTTCCCTACGTTCCCTTCAGCAGTCTTTTCCATCTCTTTCCCTTCACCCAGGTCTCTCCACTCCCTCCAACCCTCAGCTATTATCTAGCATGCTGCTTTGGCTTGTCTGACTTTGTTGGAAGCTCTGCTGAGCACAGATTCTGTCTTATTTCAGATTATTAATGGGGTTGAGAACCCCAGGTGGGAAGAGTAATTTCAGGTTTTCAGAGCTGGATTGCAGAAATACAGGATCACCATTTGAAGGTTGTTTCTTCTCCCCAGTGAGACAATTTAGGAAAAGTTTCATTGGTCCTGAGCATCCCTTAGAGCAGCAGAGGTGGTGTCCATTCACGTGAGGGTTATTTATCTATTCTAGAGATGGCTCCACCATGGCATTGCCAAGCCAACTGCAGCCAGCAAAGGCAATCTGGCCCAAGGCTGAAGCAAAATCTGCCAGGATGGCTTGGGAAAGGAGTATTGAATCTTTGGGCATCTGGGCCCGTGGATGGAGCGAGGAGCAGCATGTGGAGCAGCACGCAGATAATCGGGAGGAGCCGGCAGCCAGCCAGCTCAGGCTGCTCCAGGGAGATGTTGTTAGCTGGGAGCAGCAGCAAATGGAATTGGAAGGGGTGAAGGTGGCAGACAAAGGGAAGAGCTTTTCACAAGCCCGGAGCTTGGGGTGGCTGTTCCACTCCCCATCTGCTCAGCAAACGTGAGGTGAGCTCAGCAGGACCGCCCGGCCCAGAGCTGCTGCGCAAGGAATGTCACACCCCTGGTGTCACCAAGGGGAGGCTGAGCCACCCCCACACCGTGGGACAGCCCTGTGTCACCGGGCTGGGACAGTGGGGAGCCCAAGGTGCCTCGGTCTGCTCGTCACCACAGGCTTTTTGTCTGCCTGCGGCTGCGCTGGGGACTCAGAGCAAGCAAGAAAAACCAGTGCAGGACGCTATTTAGCACCAAGAACCGGTGCTAAAATTCCTTTCTTTCCCCCTGAAAATGCGTGCCCAGTTCTGTCTGAATGTCATTGAGAATCTGGACCCAAACATATCACACAAGAAAGGACAATTTGGGACAACACAGGAGAAGGATTCATGGACTTGAGGGCCAGGAGGGGCTATTATCATCTAGTCTGACTTCCTGCATAATACAGCTCAGGAAGCTTCAGCTAATAATTTCTGCATCAAGACCATAACTTCGGTTTGAGTTATAGCACCAATTTTCAAGAGACATCTAGTCTTGATTTAGAGAGGATAAACTTTGGGTTCTTTTTATCTGTCTTCCAGTGTCTGAGCCTTGAGGGTGCACTCACATCTGGTTTTGAGCTCTCACTGAAAACCTAAAGCCTCGATACTAACTTATCAAAAAATAAATTGAATTAAAGTTGAATTTTTTCACAGTGCTTTTTTTTCACATCCATGACTTGGGGCTTTAAACATTACACCCCAAAATTTGAAGCTTCTGATAAGAGTCCAACTTCTGGCAAAGCAGTTATCTCCTTCCCAAAGATAAACTGGATTAGTGGTTTCAGAAGGCGGCCCCCTTTTCTGAAGATTTCCACCCAAGAGGAGGTGACCTGGCAGGCAGCCCTGGCCCCCTCAAACAGCAGAGCTCCGACAGCGAGATGCAGCTCTCACATCCCGCCCGAGATCCGGCTGGCTTTTGATCCAAAGCACCTAGAACCACTGATTAAAAAGGCATTAAAGGGTCTGAATAAAAGGAAGGTTAATAGATGCTGATGTGGGAGTAACCGGGGCTGTCAGGGAGCGATTAAGCTGCCGGGTAATCTTCCACCTGGAGCTGTCAGGCCGGTGTCTAATGTTTCATTCAAAGCAGGAGCTCTACATTCCTGATGAGTAAATGACAGAGGAGTTTCAATTAGAGCTGCTCTGTGACTCAAACCCTGACATGACCTGATGGTTTACTTTCAGTTCTCCCGCTGTTCTCCGGAGGATGCCGACCCGCTAATAGCACCTTTTCGGACGGAGCGGGGATGGCTGCTGCTGATTAGCAGGTACCCATCCGTGGGGAGGCAGGGCTCACCTTCCCCGAGCTGTGAATTGCCTTTATTACAGACATTCGGATGGGGCAGAAAGGAGCTCCAAGCTGCTAATTTGAGGGAGCTGGTGCTGATGTTAAAGCCGTGCCCAGGGAGGCAGGAGCGCGTTCCTGCAGCGCTGTTCACGCTCCTCCATGCTGGCCACACACCAGGGCTGGAGGGCTCAACCTGCAGAAAAGTTCCCCTTCGCTTCTCCATGTAATTCAAAAACAACACAAAATAGATTGTGATCGGCTTGCATTAGAGCAGAGTGAGCCAGATGAGAGCAGGAAGGTAAGGAAAACTATTCAGCTCGACACAAAACATTTTGCTTGATTGGTATTTCTTGTTTTAAATTTAGCATGAATTAAGAAGTGGTTGAGTACTGTGGAAACAAAATGAAAGCCTTCATTTTGGGTCAAACAATGTTTTGGTTGATTGAAGGTGAGTATTTGCTCCTTTTCTCTCATTATAGTGGAAAAATATTTCAGGTCAACACAGAACAGCTCTTGTTTTGTTTTCCAAATGAACTGAAAAACCCATTACACTCACAGCTGTACCTGCAATATCTCGGCTACTCTGCTCCTGAGATCCCCTATGGAGCTGTCAGCAAAACACAAGACAGAAGACAGATTAAACTGTATTTTTTGTGTGTGTGTGTGTGTGTGTTCCTTGTTGTTGTAGAGAGGAAATCGAACCACACCTCGCAAACCTGAACCTCCCTTTAGATCCCACTGTACTCTGACCCTTATCTCTAAGCAGGGTTCAAGTGAAGCTCAGGAGTTTGTCCCTCATCCTGCCTCATGCCTGTATTTTTTAGTGCAAAATTTGAGGGGATGTGGCTCACCCCTCTTACTGCAGGTAAGGTAGAAACAACCAGCCCAGGCGAGTCCCCAGGGAATTTCTGTTCCCTGCTCTGCCTGTCCCTGGGTCCCTGCTCTTGGCTGTGCCGTTATTCAGCTTCCTGTGCATCACCAAGCTGCACCTTGGCATCACTGGCTGTCAAACCCCACCAGGACCCAACGCAGGGACTGGTTTTCTTGCTGGGACACGTGAGGTTTCTTTCATAATCTTGGAGGGACAGATTTGTTAGGAACTGCAGATTATGAAAAGACTGAGTGCTTCCAGAGTGGCTGGATTTGAAGAAAACAGCCTGCGGTGCTGTGACTTAGGAGGGTTTGTATGGCGTGAATATTTGGATGCCCCTGCAAGCTGCATGGCATGGGGAGGGGGCAGCTTTCCCATGGGGTGTGTTTTTTCTGCTGGAGAGTGGCCACAGGGGCAAAAAGGTGATTTAATAAAATAACTCCATGCGGACAACCCACTGTGCCAGAGAAAATGACATGTTTCACAGGTATCCACCTCCCTTTGCATTTCAGTGGCTCTCTCCCTGCTCTCCCTCGTGACTATTCGGAATACTTCAAGCTGCAAAGTAGGCAGAGAGCTCTTTGCTCTTTGCAGCAATTTGCAGCAATTTGCACCCTGCAAAACCCTGCAGGAACCCCCAGTTTCTCACGCTAATGGGTAACAACACGCTCCTGCCTCTGCTGTGCAGCAGAGCTGCTGTGGCACTCGGTGCTGCTCTGGCCTGTGCCATCTCCTGGTTAATCTCTCTCCCGCTGCCCCGGGGGCTGCAGCACAGGCAGTGACTGATGGTCTTGTGAACTCTCTGCGAGCTAGGTGAAAATCATTTCCCCACTCTGTTAAACTTGAGAAAAATGGTTCTCAGGCTGGTTTTGCTTCTCAGGGAGCAGTCCAGTATGTATCCACCACGTTTCCATTGACCTCAGCACAAAGCAATGGGAAGCGGGTGGGAAACACTGCCGGGCGTGAATCTGTGGAAGGTCCAACTTAGGAGGTGGACATGAGTGCAATTTTCTTTTCCTTTGGACTGTGTAATCTGGCTGAGAACAGCCCGATTACATCTCCCTCTTTTCAGCACTCCTTGGCTCATGCCCATCCCCAGTCCCTGTGCGCAATAAATCTCAGTGAAGAAGAGGCAGCTCTGTCTGAGCTTTGCTTTCCTCCCCATTCGTGCTTTGCAACGGGACATGTGTGGAGCGGCACCTCTGAGCTCGCTCTGCACCTCAGGACATGTTGCGAGGAAGGATCTCGCTTTTCTGACTCACTCTTTCCTCTCCACTGGGCTCTGGAGGCTCCAGCCTGGATTTACTGCCTTGTTCTCTCTGCTGTCCATAGGGCCTCCCTTTAATGAGCTCTCGGAGGGTCATTTTGGCATTACGTGGCTGTGCAAGGGGGCACAGCCTCTGAGATGTAAGAGCAGAGCCCCACTGCTGCAAGGCTTGTCCCTACCACAACTTCCACTCTGTGGATAGAACTTAACATGCAAAACCCAGCCAGGAAAATGGATATATTTTTCCTAGCTTGTAATGATGCTGTGTATCTGGGACAAAACTGTTCTGTGAGTTTTCCAATTGTCAGGATGGACTCATCAGGGGAAAGTACAATTTGGAGCAAGTGTGCTGTGGACTGTCTGGTCCCTCCCGAGCCTAATCAGTGGACGGGACACAGTCAGGGACAGGGATTTCCATTTGCTCAACTCATCCAGAGCACAGAAAGAGGGAAGGAGAGGTCCAGGGTTTGGCTGGCATCTATATTTTCATTTCAACTACATAAGCATTTGAATGACAGAAAATATCAAATAATTCCAGTGATAATTTCTGGGTTCTGGTATTTTTAGAAAGCTATTTGTATAAGCAGAGGCAGAGCTGAGAACTTCTTTCCAACAGGTTCCTGGAGACTAAAACCTCTCACATGTTTTGGAAGGCAGCAGCAGGAAGTGCTTTGTAAGTTTTCTTTCTTTTCCTCTCCCTCTTCTCATGTCTGCTCATGCTACCTTTATCTTGACCCTCAGAAGGGCTGCCATATTTTTAGTTTCTTCTCAAATGCCTCCTGCCCCACTTTTTGTGTCTAGGGCTGCATCTGCCCCATTGATCTCCGAGAGAATTGTGTCATTCTATCTAAGGGATGCAAGTTCAAAACCAGACCCACTGATGGAAAGGCTCGTGCACCTACCATGAGTACACTGGGTCTTTTCGGTATCCCACTGTGCCTTTTCCCAAGGCATGCTTCCCTTCTGGAGTGAGTGTGCTTCCAGCATTCCCACACATCAGACATAAAATGAGCTCTGCTGTCCTCACAGTGATGATGCTCTTAGAAACAGCCTGTGATGAAAGGACTTGTCCCTGGATACGAGGTGCTGCTGTTTCACTCTTCATCTCCCCCGTGCCATGCACTGCATGTAGCCACTGATGGGTTCAGTCTTTGGGATGTGCTCATAATTTGGGGGAGTGGGAGAGCTCAAAGGAGCTCCAGCATGGAAATCACAAAATAATTCGGGTTGGAAGTAACCTTAAAGATCATCTAATTCCAGTCTCCCTGCCATGGGCAGGGACACCTTCCACTATCCCAGGTTGCTCCAAGTCCTGTCCAGCCTGGCCTTGGACACTTCCAGGGATCCAGGGGCAGCCACAGCTTCTCTGGGCACCCTGTGCCAGGGCCTCCCCACCCTCACAGGAAGGGGTTTTCTTCTAACATCCAATCTAAACCTCCTCTCTTTCAGCTTGAAACCATACCCCCTTTTCGTGTCACTCCAGGCCCTTGCAAATTGTCTCTCTCCATCTCCCTTCAGGTGCTGTAATGTCACAATTAGGTCACTCTAAAGCCTTCTCTCCTCCTGGCTTCTTGCGGTGCGCTATTTTTACTGTTCTTTTTGGTTTTAAAATGCTTTATTGTTCTGTATTGGTTTAGCCCTATTCCCCCTCCTCCTCTCCCCCGGGTGGTAAATCCCACACCCAAGCCATTCCCCTGGTTTCCTTTATGGCCTTCCCCGTCCCTTTATTCCAGTACCTTCCCTGCCCATCACCCAAACCCCTCCCTTTGTTCCAGTCCTTTCCCTGTTCGTCACCTGAGCCCTCCCAGGTTTCCCTTCTATAGCTCCTGTCAGTCTCCCCAAACCCTGCCCCTTGCAGTACTCCTCGATGCCCCACTGGGGCATGTGACCCTTCTCCCTCGGCCCCTTTGGGTGATTGGGCCCTGTCCTTCCTCTTGACGTCCCTCCCCTGGAAAACCCCCATTGGCTCCTGGCTGGGATCCACCCTCCGTTCCCTCCCCATATTTACGTTGTTGCACAGCTTGTGTCCTTGTCTTTTTTCTCCGGGGCTCCTTTAAATAAACTTTGAACTGCACCCGAGGAAAAGGTCTTCCTGCCTTCCTTTACCCCTCTCCTCGCCGGGGTGGCTGACGGACGACCTTGGGGCTTTGGCTCTCTGGAGCTTAAAAGAGCTAGAGCTCCAGAGGAGCAGCGGCAGGACCCTAGGTCCCAGGCTGCTCCCCACTCTCGCCACCGTGGCTGTAGCGAGCCAGCCTGTGGTCAGAGTGGAATGGTGACCGCATTCCATTGGTCACCATTGACCATGGAATGGTCACCATGACGCTGGCTGACCAATGTCAATCCTCCCAACTTTTCCTCACAGGAGAGTTGCCCCATCCCCCCGCTCATCTTGGTGGCATCCCTGCACTTTCCCTAACAGGTCGATGCTTTCCCCTCAGTCTGTGGGTGATGGGGGTTTTATACCTGGAGATCAGCAGCGTGTTAGGTTGAGGCTTTGTTCATCCAGTTACTTTGCCCTGCCCTGTCCTGTCCTGCTCCCTTTTTGAGTGTCTCAGCAAAGGAAGGGCAGGATTTGTAGTGGCTTTCTGTGGTTCCCAACACCTGCCTGTGCAGGGGAGGTTTTGTTCCTGTGTACACCACCAACCTCATCTGTTTAACAGAAGCTGTTCCACAGGCTCCAAGTGGTGAATGGCTACCAAAACAGGCTCTTCCCAGGAATATCCCAACATGGAGAGATCATGTAATATATGAATATTTCATTCTAAGGAAATTTCTTGAGGATGAGTATAGATTTCTTTTTCCTTTGTCTTGGTTTGAAAGACAGGTGTCTGCTGAGGAAGGCAGGAGCCTCCCTTGAAATGGAAAATGCAACCCCCTTCCCTCCAAATTATTATAATTTTCGAAATTAAGGGGTTTTCAGGCAAAGATATGGGGAATAAGAATAATAGGTCTTTACTAATATATATATAATTAACAAAGCAATAATACAGCAACACTGGTTTAAGCTGGCAGAGTCAGGGTACGACCTGACACCCTGCCGGGCGGGGTGGTGGTAGCAGTACGGTTAGGTGATAGCTGCAGTTCTCTTGGAAGTGGTTCTGTTGAAAAAAAGGTGATCTTGTAGGAAAAACGGTCTGGTCCTCCTCGGGAAGTCCAGTGGTGGCTGTGTAGCTCTTGTCCTCTGGGAATCCAGTGGAAAAGGCTGTTCCTCTGGAAATCCAGTGGAAGAGGCTCTCTCCTGCTGCTGCAAAACCACAGCCTTTATCCAGGTGGGAATGCTTGGCTCCTTCCCCCTGGGCGGAGCATCTCACAATGGGATGCTGAGTCATAGGGCGAGGCACAGATGGGGCCATTAACAGGAGATAGTCCAGGATCGGGTTATCAGTGAGTCATTGACAGGCACATTAACAGAAGATAGACCAGAGGGAGGAGGCAGGGAACATTGCTAAAAATGGTAATGGAATACAGTGTAACCCAGGACACCCTGAATAGGATATGGCAAGGCAAGTGTTAAAGTGAGACTTTGCAGACTCCAGCTCGAGGATTTTGGTGTTGCTAACAGTTTTGGCTTGACAGAACTAAGTTTTAACTGTAGAGTGAGGAGTGCAGGGGATTCATACATAACTGCTAAATTCACAGGCCATATCAGTCTCAAAAAAACCCCTGAGATAAAGGAGAGTGAGGCTGGAGTGGTACCAGGGCCAGCACTCGGGACTGGCTGGACACTTGGTCTCAACCTCCTTGACCGTCCCTGCATCCCTGACAAAGGCAAGTCTGAGAGCAGATGTGACAAAAATCAAGGCCAGAGAGAGAAAACAAGAGGCCAAAGTGGAAGTGACATCCTTCTGTCCTCATGTCTCATCTTCTCCGGCAGCATGTCCTGGGGGAAAAGCAGGGCATGTGCACAGTCAGCTGTGAGCGGGAAGAGCTGGGGGTGATGTCCCCTGAGGGAGTCACTGAAGCAAACATCTCTGGGCAGGCTCCTGGGTCACGGACCCTGAGTCAGTGTCTGCTCTCACTGCTCACACTCACCTCAACACAGCCTGCTGACATTTGTTTAGGGCGTTGTTTTGTTTTATTTTAGACTGGTGGCAAGAGGAGACTGCTGTACAGACGGCTCTGAAGTGGAGTCAGTGTGCATAAAAACCCCGGGAGATGGGAGGCATTTGTCTCTTTAATGTTACCTTGACTCCTTCTGGAGCCATCTATCTGCTGCCAGTGTGTAGGTCCAGAGGATGATGAGGCAGATAAAGTGGGATGATAAGCTTGTGCTTGAAGACAACCTATCAACAGACCTGTTGATGTATTGCACTTCTCAACTCAGGTGGATTTAGGGGCGAGGGGAGGATAAATTTTCCCCTAATTTTTTTTCGATATCCATTAGCTCTCCACGGACCATGACTTTCATTTCCCATCAGTTTTGAATTACTCAGTCTGGGACTGAGCTGGAAAGTAATTTCAAGAGACAAAAAAAAAGAGGTGGGCAGATCCCCATTTTTTTTTTTTATTTAATTCTGGCTGGCTTAAATTCTGCCTTTTATCAGGACTTGCATCAAAAACAGGCTGATAGAAGTGCTTCTATGGGGAGATGACAGATTTGCCTGGATGATCAAGGAATTGTGGACTAGTCCTGCAAGGAAACTAGAGTGACAACAAAAATTCAGTAGAGGTACAATCAGTATTACCTTCAAGATCAAGGCTTTGCTAAGTCCAGCCAAGTAGCAGAAAATGAATAATACACTGATTTTTGTGTATAATTGCAGAGGGACCAGGGATCTTTTAAAACCATTTTTAACAAAGACTGCAAGTACCATAAACTCTTAAATTGAGAGGGTTTAGGAATGGTTTTGTTCTTCCCACAAATTCAAACTTTCTCTCTCTCTCTCATCCTGAAATAATATTTCAGGACAGAAACAAACCCACTACTTGGAAGAAACAAATGGCTCTACAACTACTGTGTCCCCTCTAATGGATTTAAGCCTCTCTCTGAACTGCAGTCCAGAGCCTCTGGGCTGGTTCTCACACCTCCCCAGGCATCCCTCACCCCGCTGGAACCAGCACCGTGTCAGGCAGGGAGCTGGGACTCCACACAAACACCAGCTTTTACTTTCCTTCTCAATGGAGCTTTTTCTCCACGAACAGACGCAAAATTCTGTGTTATTTTTCTGACACTGCACAAGCAGGAACACGTGGCAAAGATTTAACTGGAGAACTGGGTCATGTAGGGCAGCTGAGTAATGCAGAGACCTTCACCCACGATGGGCATAAAATCATACAATCACAGAATGGCTGGGGTTGGGAGGAATGCTAAAGATCACCTCTTTCCACACCCCGTCATGGGCAGGGACACCTTCCACCATCCCAGGTTGCTCCAAGCCCTGTCCAGTCTGGCCCTAGACACTTCCCGGGCTGAGGCAGCCACGGCTTCTTGGACACCCTGTGCTGGGGCCTCGCCACCCTCACAGGGAAGGATTTCTTCTTAATATCCAATCTAAACCCTTCCTTCTGTCAGTTTGAAGCAATTCTCCCTATTCCTGTCACTCCATGGCCTCTCCAACACCCTGCCAGCCCATTGGAAATACGACAAAGTGGAGAAATAAATAAATCAGGACTGGGAGACAAAGTGAGAGAATATTTACCTTATTCTCTCTCAGTGTTTACTTTCCCCTCTTTGAAGGAGATTTCCCTATTTCTGGATTGTCTGCTACAAAAAAAAAAAA